>CM075970.1:5140194-5362694 GCA_038048745.1 Coluber constrictor foxii
CATGATTTCTTTTTCCATAGTCACTCAACTTCGATTTATTATTATTATTATTATTATTATTATTATTATTATTATTATTATTATTATTATTATTATTATTTCCATTTTAAGAGCATGGGATTTCACCCTTTTTGGTGAATGAAATTACAGTTATGGTTGTGTTTGTGTCGGCTTTCCCATCTTCTTCATTTTTTTCTGAATTAATATTTAGTTGGTTCAAGAAAAGTTAAAATACAACGTACCAATGTATTAAGAGAAAAACATGACATTAAAGAAGCCTCTTAAAAAAGATTAACACATATACAATAACACCCTTGAATGCTGATTAATATAATACAACTATGTTAATCTCCCACCGCTTACAAAGCAGGCCAAAAGAATTTTAAACTACTCAACTACTAAATCCAAATTTAAGTGTTATTTTAGAGACCCATAGCAGTTTTCCTGATCAAGAATGTTAATTTAATTCAATTCTAAGCAATGTGTTTGTTGTGCTATCTTTAGAAATCAATGGTTGCATTTCCTGTCTCACACTTTTCTTGGGGATTGCTTATGTGAGAATCACCCCTCGGCAACGTACACAATGAACCTACAGTCACCATATTCAAGACCTGTTTGCTAGTCTGTTTCTTAAAACATTAGATCCATGTTGGAACTTGCAGCGCTGTTTGTACAAGACAAGGAACTAATTTCCAGCCAATGATTCATTTGCAGAAGCCTGCTGGCTGTTGGGGCATGGAGGGGATTGAGACACTGAGTGGGGGGAGATGGGTGGGGGGATTTTCATGACCCACTCTTGGAGAATCGGTGTGGCAAGCTACAAAAGGCGGATTCAAGCATCACTCTAAGCTTCATACAAAAAAGCCACAAGACGCTTGAATGCAATATGTAGCTAAATCAAACCATTTGAACCAGAGCAAAATTAAGAGATACTGTACAGCTTGTTTTCTGCTGTTTTTAAACCATGTAGAAGACTAACCACAAAAGTCTAGCTAGCTTACATCCAACCTTTATGTATTATCGGTTTGATTTCTTTGTTTGACTGGTGTGAGCTGTCCAGAGTTGCTGTGAATTGGGGGCAGCAATACACATTTAATAAGTAATAAGGATAATTTTAGTTTTTATGAGAAATGCATGGAGGAGTCCCGTATGAAGTTGGAATAATAAGAAAGAAAGAGCAACAGATTGTTTTTCTAAATATCTGGCCTCTATAGTTCTTCTCTGTCAGAAACTATGCCCAGAACTCTAAAAGTTCTAGCCTAATCTGGAGAACAGGAACAGGCTGCTCACCTCCCTGGCGATTTGGCTGACAGAATGAAATAAAATCCCAAACACCCAGCTTGTGTGTGGCTGGCCCTTTAAGGCCATTTGACAGCCAAACATTGAAGATGGCTGAAAAGAATTAAAATGCTAATTCCAAATTATGATACAGATTCTGAATTAAGATTCAGAATTAAGTTTCTGACTCCAAATTACAATACAGATTCCGAATTAAGATTAAGATTTGGAATTAAGATTCTGATTCCTAATTATGATACAGATTCCAAATTAAGATTAAGATTCTGAATTACGATACAGATTCAGAATTAAGATTCGAAATGAAGATTCCAATTCTCAATTATGATACAGATTCAGAATTAAGATTAAGATGCGTAAAGAAGATTCGGATTCCGAATTAAGCTTCAAACCCCCCAAAAGAAAAAAGAAAATAAACGCACTGCATGACTTCAAACGGATCCAGGAAAGAATGTACACTTAAATCAGGGGTGTAATCCAGCAGGTTCTGGAGTGGAAATTTTGAGTAGTTCGGAGAACCGGCAAATACCACGTCTGGCGGGCCCCAGAGTGGGGTGGGAATGGAGATTTTGCAATATCCTTCCCCCAGGAGTGAGGAGGGAATGGGGATTTTGCAGTTACCTTCCCCTCAGGAGTGGGGTGGGAATGGAGATTTTGCAGTATCCTCCTCCCACCCCTAGGAGTGGGGAGGGAATGGGGATTTTGCAATATCCTTCCCCCAGGATTGGGGAGGGAATGGGGATTTTGGAGTATCCTTCCCCCAGCAGTGGGGAGGGAATGGGGATTTTGTAGTATCCTTCCCCCAGGAGTGGGGAGGGAATGGGGATTTTGCAATACCTTTCCTCTGCCTCGCCCACCAAGCCACACCACGCCCACAGAACCGGTAGTAAAAAAAAATTGGATTTCACCACGGACTTAAACCCCTTTGCGAAAACCATCCAAGGCAACCTCTGGCGCATCCCAGGGGAGGCCGGGAGCGCAAGCCGAGCTCTCGCAACCGGGCAAGGAATCCCGGCGGGAGAGCCGGACCAAAAGCCAGGAGCGAGGCCGTTCCCCGGACCAGAAGCCCGGATAGCGGCTTTCCCACTCCTCCGAGATCCGGATCCCTCAAAAGCCCCACGGCCGCCCCAGAACCCCGGCGGGCAAGGCCGAGCAAGCTCAAGGGGGCCAACCCAACGGCTCGCATCCCCCGCAAAGAGGAGCCCAGCCGGGCGGGCGGACCCGACCCTGCGCCGCTCTCGCCTTGCAGCGCTTCCCAACCCCGCGCTTGCTTGCTTCCTTGCTTTCTTCCGAGAAGCGCTCGATCCACCGGTCGTGGATCCCGGGCAGCGGCTCCCGGACAAGCCGGCCTGCCAGCCCTCCTTTGGCCGAAGCCCCCGCGCGTCATTGCCCGGCTCCTCCTCCTCACAATCCCCCCCCCGGGAAGGACCTCTTCGGAAGGGCCTCCCCGCGGGAAAGCGGCCGGCGGTTCCCCTCAAAAGCCCCGCCGCCCACTCCCTCGCTTCCTCCCGCCGCGCCGCCTCCGCCCCTTCCCCGCGGGCATCCTCGCGGGCGGGGAAAAGTTGAGCCTTAACTTTTCTGAGGGGCCCGCCCGCCCTTCTTTCAGCCCCTTGGGGAGCCCCTTCCCGCTCGGCGCCTCTCCCTCACCCTCCGACGAGCAGAGACCCTCCCCCACCCCCCGCCTCTCCCCTTCCTTCCTCGCCTCAGGCGGCCCCTCAGCCCCGCCGGCCTCGCTCTTCCTCCTCCTCCTCCTCCTGCCGTCCCCCGCGCGGCTCACCTGGGACGCGGCGGGGCTCCCCGGTGCTGAGGCGGCGGCTGCAGCTCTTTTGAGCCCCGCGTGGGTGGGTGGCTCGGCCGGCGGGAGCAGCCGGGGGTTGCGGCGGCGGTGGGCGCCAGCCGAGCGGGCTTGCCTGGAGTCTCCTCCCCCTGGAAGCGGCCGGGATGGAGGGCGGGGGTCGCCGTCTCTTCGGGGGCTGGCTGGGCCCGGCTGAGGGGCAGGTAGCGGGAGAGAGAGAGAGAGAGAGAGGAAGGGCTTCGGGCGCTGCTTTTGCTCCCTTCTACTGGCCTACTAGGGGTCGCTCCGGATGTCTGGAGCCCGGTCCCATCATCCACAGCCGAGTCGAGCCGGCCTTATCCCCGGAAAGTTGCCCTGAACTTTCCAAACGGGACGTTAAGGAGCTGGGAAAGGAGTTTGTGTGTTTGCTCGAGGCAACTCTTGCCCAAGTCTTTGGTTTGTGTGTTTACTTTGGTGTGTTTTATGAATCCAGCCCAGTTGATTGAATACAGGTAGTCCTCGATTTAGAACAATTCACTTAGTGACCGAAGTTACGACGAGGGGAAAAAAAAGGGACTTGTGGTTGGTTTTCACACTTAACGACCGTTGCAGCGTTCCCCCAGGGAAGGGGGCTGCAGCCTTAAGAGCTGTTTGGATCCATTTCCCACAGAAAAGGAAACAGCAGGAGCCACAAAGCCTGGGTGGGCGTGGCCAAGTCAACGTCACTCATTTCCACCCAGTCAGATGACCCCCCCCCAACCATGCCTATCCCGCTGGTCACTAGGGCAGAGAACCGGTTGTTAAAATTAACACCGGGAACCCCAAAATCCTTTTGATCTCTCTCTCTCTCTCTTCTCCTTCCCCCTCCCTGTATCTCTCTCTCTCTCTCTCTCTCTCTCTCTCTCTCTCTCTCCCTTCCCCCTCCCTGTATCTCTCACTCCCCCTCTCTCTGTATCTCTCTCTCGTTCCCCCTCTCTCTGTATCTCTCTCTCTCCCTCTCTCTGTATCTCTCTCTCACTCCCCCTCTCTGGATCTCTCTCTCTCTCGCTCCCCTCTCTCTCTCTTTCTCGCTCCCCCTCTCTCTGTATCTCTCTCTCTCCCTCTCTCTGGATCTCTCTCTCACTCCCCCTCTCTGGATCTCTCTCTCTCTCTCGCTCCCCTCTCTCTCTCTCTCTAGCTCCCCCTCTCTCTGTATCTCTCTCTCTCTCTTGCTCCCCCTCTCCCTGTATCTCTGTCTGCCCCGCCGCTTCTCCATCCACCATCATAGCCCTTACCTTCTCAGGCCAAGTAAGGAGTGACTGAGAGGGGAGGGTGAGGGGTGGGACCAGCTAGTGATGGGATCACCTGACTGGGAGCTATAGCAGAGAGCCCAAAGAGCCACATGCCGCTCCAGAGCCACAGGTTGCTGACCCCCGCCCCAGGGTCACATGATTAACATTCGAATGCTTGACAACGGACTCACATTTATGATGGTGGCGGTGCCCCTGGATCCTGCGATCCCCTTTTGCGACCTTCAGACAATGGGGAAAGCCAGACCCACTTAACGACCATGTTACTAATTTAACGACTGCTGCGGTTCACCTAACAAATGTGGCAAGAAAAGTTGTAAAATGGGGCAAAACTCACTTAACTAATTTCTCACTTAGCAACAGACGTTCTGGGTTCAATTGTGGTTGTAAGTTGAGGACTATTTGCAGTCAGTGACATAGAAAAGGATCCCATTGGATACTTTGGTTAAACTTGAACCCAGCACACAATCCACAACAGTTAAGACCGGTTTATAAACCGAATCAATCAATACAACATAAAGGTTGCAAGTAGGCTTATTTATGATTTCTCCTTATTTTTTACATTTTATCTATTACAGTAGAGATAGTGTGGTGGTTTGAAGTTACAATGGCACTGACTATTTTTCACACTTACAACCGTTGGTCACATGATCAAAATTCAGATGCTTGGCAACTGACTCGTATTTATGACGGTCGCAATGTCCCGGGGTCATGGGATCCCCTTTTGCAACCTTCTGACAAGCAAAGTCAATGGAGAAGCCAGATTCACTTAATAACCGTGTTCCTAACAACTACAGTGATTCATTTAACAATTGTGGCAAGAAAAGTGGTAAAAAGGGGCAAGACTAATTTAACAACGGTCTCACTTAGCAACAGAGATTTTGGACTCAATTGTGCTTGTAAGGAATGTAATCCATGAATAGAACAGAACAGAACAGGCTGGATGGGACCTTGGAGGTCTTCTAGTCCAGCCCCCTGCTCAAGCATGGCATTTCAGACAAGTGACTATCCAGTTTCTTCTTAAAAACCTCCAGTGATGGAGCACCCACAATTTCTGGTGGCAAGCTGTTCCACAGGTTAATTGTCCTCACGGTTAGGAAGTTTCTCCTTAATTCTAGGTTGCTTCTCCCCTTGATTAGTTTCCATTCGTTGTTTCTTGTCTTTCCTTCTGGTGCTTTGGAGAATAATTTGACCCCTTCTTGTTTGTGGCAGCCCCTCAAATACTGGAATACTTCTATCATGTCTCCCCCCAATTCTTCTTTTCTTTAGACCAGCCAAACCCAAATCCTGCAGTTGTTCTTATATTTTAGTCTCCAGGGGCCTCTGATCATTTTAGCTGCTCTTCTCTGAACTTTTTCCAAAGTCTCAACATCTTTTTTGTAGTGTGGCGACCAAAATTGGTTGCAGTAGTCCAGGTGTGATCTTACTAAGGCTTTATAAAGCGGTTTATTTAGAGGCATTTATATACGATTGTTCTTTTAGCAACAGTTTGAAGTTATGACAGCCTTGGAAAAAGTGCCTTTCAACCTGTCCTCAGAGTTATGACCATTGCAGTCCCCCGTCCCCCCCCCATAGTCATGTGATTGCAATTTGGAATGCTTGTCATCACGTGATCATGATTTGTGACCTTGCCAGCTGGCTTCGGAGAAGCAAAATGCATCCTTACACATCCTTAAATGTATGCTTGATTAAAGCAGAATAAAGAATCACAATTTAATCATGAGATTTTTTTCATGGGTGCAACAACATGGTTTTATGAGCCAAGAACTAGATTAGGCTCAAACGAGTTTAGACAATTTGTATCTCATTGTGTTGTGGGAACCTAGCGATTGCCTTTAGGTTAAACAGTAATCTGCTTTCTTTGTCTGGGCAAGCATAGCGTCTTCTGTGAATAAAAATAACAGTTATATTTTTTGACCTGGATTTAAATTTTGGCTGCCGAGCAAACTCAGCCATTGTCTACGGGCACACAAGGTACTTTAAAACGATCTGCTAAAAGGAGTTGTGCAAACACAGCCACACACTTAGTGAAGAAATGTTACCTACTCTAGTTGCTAGCAGTTGCTACTTTGCCTCTGGGTGGTGATTCCTAGACACACTGACTTGCACTTTTACAAAAAGGGTTTTACGGTCTCCTCTAGCCAAGAATGGATTAATTTTAATTTTAATTAATATTTTAATTAGTTTAGTTTAGTTTAGTTTAGTTTAGTTTAGTTTAGTTTAGTTTAGTTTAGTTTAGTTTAGTTTAGTTTAGTTTAGTTTAGTTTAGTTTAGTTTCATTTTTACATAGCCATCCATCTTAAACCAAACTCTAGGCAGCTCCCAAATAAGAATTAAAATATCAGTAAAAAGACAACATAAAAGCCATATTAAAACTACTAAAACCATAAACATTAAAAACAAGCATCCGGCACCAAGTTAAGCTTCTGGCATGCAGTCATCTAATCTTATCCCAGCGCTTGGGAGAAAAACCAGTTCCTCGAAGCCTTTTGGAAGGCAAGGAGGACAGAGGCCTGCCAAAATTCATGGGGCAGAGTGTTCCACAGGACTGAGGCTGCCTGGGAAAAGAATCAGATGGCAATATTTAAGGAAGGGAATAAGAGCATGTCCACACCCATCTGACTTAGTAGGATGGGTAAATGTCCTTAGGGAGAGGCAGTCCTGCAGATAACCTGACCCTGTGCCTTATAGGGCTTTGAAGGTGATCATCAGTGCCTTGAATGGCACATGGAAAGAAACTAGAAGTCAATGCACCTTGCATAACAAAGGTGTTTAGATGGCTAAACCTAGGGGAGCTCATCCCTGCACACACAGCCACATTCTGCACCAGATGTAGCTTCTGGGTTTTCTTCAAGGGCAGCCCCAAGTAGGCTGCACTGTAGTAATCCAAACAGGTTTGGGATGCAAATTAGCATGTGCAGGAGTTCAAAACAGTCATTGGAACTAAAAGTGTTGGGAGTTGCACCCACCCTGGACACAATTGGAGGCCCTGGAGGGAGTGGGGAAGGGTTACCCACAAAAAGGAGAATTGAGTGGGCCAGGTTGTACCCACTGGCAGCTCTGGCTGTTTTTGACTCGTTGGCGTTTCCTTTTCTTGTTTCTCTGTAAATCCGGAAATGATCTGAAGCTTACTGAGATAAAGGAAGTACTCGAAAAAGGAGACGATTACTGTAAAATAGGCATTACTGTAAAACAAACGCAGGAGAATCAGGGTGCATCTGAAGACTTTCTGACCAAGGTGCTTGATCTAAGCCTCGCCAGATCAGGATTGACTGGAAATCCTCTCTGATACCAGATCCTGGTAAATAAATGTCCTTCCTTCTCTTTGGGGTGAAGGTAAGTTAAAGGGTTGACTTGTACAATCAGTAATCCAATATCGATATGGACTCGTAATGTACAAAAAGCTGAAAATGGCAACCAGGTCTTAGGGTGACCAATGGAAATGCAATGGGAAATACAACCATCAGTTTAATGTTTCCTCATGTGCAAAGAGTAATGGTTTTTTTCCTCCAATCTAGGCAAGTTTAAGATGGGTGAACATCAACTCCCATTAGCAGCTCTCCTCTGCTCCATATTTGGATTCTTTCTCTTGACTTGGCTGAAGGTTGCTTATGGACATTAATTCTATTTTTAATATACTTTTAAAAAGAAGATAAGAACAATACAAATATTAGAGAAGAAGCACAAATAGCGAAGAAGTAAGAAAGAAAAGAAAAAAAGAGAAAAGGAAGGGAAAAAAGGAAGGAGAGGGAGGAAGGAGGCAGGAAGGAGGAAGGAAAGAAGGAAAGGTTAAGGTTATAAAGAAGCTGCTTCTAATCTTTTTAGCAGAGTTAATAATGCATTTATAATTTACCACCTTCCTTGTAGAAATGAAAGGAGCCATGTAACAGCAGTTGATTGCCTGATATTGGTGCTATGAATATAAATGACCTGTAAAGGTTAACATTTCTAATCGTTAAAATTTGAGATACTGTATGTTGTTCTGGCCCTTTGAAATTAACATCTCTTGTTGACCTCAAAGACAAATGTTTGTATATTTGTTGTATGTTGCTACGATGTTACTTAGACTTCGGGATGGTTATCTCCAGCTTTGCAGTTCTCTGTCCTTGCAATGCCCTGAGTTCAAACGAGGGGTAACTAACAGATTTTATACTCCTTGACTTGACCCTGTGGGATAGTATTGGATTAAAGTACTCTATTACTCTTGGTTCAGTTAAAGAGGACTTCAACTTGCCTCAATCATGGGTTGGGGACAAGTTCGAGAAATTTTTAGGGGGGAAAAATATATTGCCAGAGTAAATTTGTGTCAGGATCAAGTCAACAAAACGGCATTGTGTATTGGTGTCAATGCACAGCATATATTTCTAGTTAGTAGATTGCGAGCAATGATATATTGATTTAGAAGTATTCATCACCCAGGCTAGAAACCCTGAGTTGTGTAGCAGTAAGTTGTGAGCATACATGAGTTAAAACAAAGCTGTGGTGATTTACTAAGCCTCAATGTTCCTAAAATTGATTGGAACTTTCATTACTATTAGCAAGAAATGGTGTATCACACAGATACAGCTAAGATTGGTTCCCTCAGTCTAAATTTTTCCTTGTTCCTAGAAAGCTTAATGGGAAAGCTTGATTGAGCAAAACCATAGTAAGAAGTGGAGACCACTATCTAGAGAGGCTCATCTGGTGACAGCCATCACGTTGGAAGGGCGACAATCTAGAATGAAAGAGGAGCAAACAGGAAAATCCATGAACAAACATACGAAATGAATGCAAGAAAAAATAGTTAAGTCGTGTGCTTGTGAAAATTAATAGGAAAGGGAAAGGAAATAATACAAGTGAAAGTGGTCGGATTAGACCAGGCAGGCAGGAAAGTAAAGGTATAGATTAAGTTATGTCTAAAAGAACCAAATGTCAAGGGAAAAAAAACCCAGCCAGGTCAATGGGATTATTATTGACTAATTGGACACCCGTGCTTCTCTATGAAACTATGTGCTTGGGCTTGATAAATTGACACTTGCAGCCTGAAACTTAATGTAGAATGTGTAATTCCCTAGCATCAGAGCATGTTAATATACTGCAACTGGCAGCTGGAACAGAGGGGGAGGAGGAGTAGAATGTCCCATCCCACAGCATCCATCGGTATTCATCTGGCTAGCATCCTGTCAGTTTGTGAGAGAGTTGAGGGGTGTTTGGAAACTCAAGCAGTATTTGCTATGTGAGAAAGAAGGAGACAGGAAGGAGGCTGGGCATGGTTTAGCTCAACAGTTCTGTAGAAAAGCTGCTTGCTGTTGTGAAAGTAAAGTTGAGAGTGAAACTCCTCTCCTCTACTTGTGTTTTGCATTTGGAACAGATTTCTTTTCAGGTAGGGAGGGGGAGTAGAACTCCTTAGCATCAGAGTGTGTTAATAATAATATAGGAAATACTAATGCTCTGATGGTCATTTTGAAAAATCCTTTCTTAGTGAGCACCTAGAAGCCAAGAGGAACATACGTGGCAAATTTCAAGTTTGTAGGCTTTACAGTTCTGGAGATTTTGTGATTAATGCGTAAGTGGTTTTTGCTTTTATATATATAGATTATCTTAGCTGTTAGAATTCTTTAGACTCTTTATTGGCCAAGTGTGACAGAACACAGGAGGAATTTGTGCATAAACTCTCAGTGTACATACAAACAACATAGTGATAAGCCATAGATCACAAATCATAAGATACGATCCATTAATTATAAGATACTAACAACAAGTGGTAAATCATAAGATACCGATAGCAGTAGGAAAAGATGAGAAAAGATGAGGAGGATAATAGCAATCCAGCACTACAACACAGATACATATCTTTAAGCCTAAAACATTGCTGTGGAAATTAGGCGTTTAGCAGAGAGATGTCACAGGGGAAAAAACTATCTTTGTGTCTAGTTGTTTTGGCATGCAATGACCTATAGCAGTGTCTTGAGGGGAGAAGTTGAAACAGTTTATGTCCAGCATGTGAGGAGGTCAATTTATTCTCCAAAACACCAAAGGGCAGGACAAGAAACAATGAATGGAAACTAATCAAGGAGAGAAGCAACCTGGAATTAAGGAGAAACTTCTTAACAGTGAGGACATTTGGCCTCCAGAAATCATGGATGCTCCATCACTGGAAGTTTTTAAGAAGAGACTGGACAGTCGCTTGTCTGAGATTGTATACAGTAGATTCTCCTGCTTAAATAGGGGGCTGGAGTAGAAGACCTCCAAAGTCCCTTCCAATTCATTCTCTTCTCTTCTCTTCTCTTCTCTTCTCTTCTCTTCTCTTCTCTTCTCTTCTCTTCTCTTCTCTTCTCTTCTCTTCTCTTCTCTTCTCTTCTCTTCTCTTCTCGCCTCCTCTCCTTTCCCCTCCTCTCCCCTCGCCTCCCCTCCTCTCCTCTCCTCTCCTCTCCTCTCCTCTCCTCTCCTCTCCTCTCCTCTCCTCTCCTCTCCTCTCCTCTCCTCTCCTCTTAATTCTATTTCATATTGTCCCAAAGATGCTTTTTTTCAAGAGGCAACTGGGCTTTCTGGTTTTTCTTTGAAGATATTTCGCTTCTCTTCCAAAAAGCTTCTTCAGCTCTGACTGGATGGTGGGGAAGGGAAGGATTGATACTCCTTGCAGACAGCTGGTCATTTGCATCCTTTTAGCAAGTCGTCAAGGCCACCTGGAGGTTTATCTGTGTCATTGGGGTCACCTTCCTCCCATTCCCCACCATCCAATCAGAGCTTAAGAAGCTTCTTGGATGAGAAGCGAAATGTCTTCAAAGAAAAACCAAAAAGTATCGAAAAAAAAGCACCTTTGGGACAACCATGACTCAGGGTTCGGGTTAGATGACCGAGAAGCTCCACAGATATTCTGTAGATTGTCCTATCTGTGTGGTTACAAACTGACACATTATCTTAATCATACATCTAAGAAACCCCCCCCCCAAAAAAAGTAGATAAACCTTGCAACAAAATAAAATGAAAGCAAACAGAAAGAAAGAAGATGCACTGCAGGATAAGTGGGGAATGGAAGGATTTATACTCCTTGCAGACAGCTGGTCATTTGCATCCTTTTAGCAAGTCGTCAAGGCCACCTGGAGGTTTATCTGTGTCATTCGGGTCACCTTCCTCCCATTCCCCACCATCCCATCAGAGCTGAAGAAGCTTCTTGGATGAGAAGCGAAATGTCTTCAAAGAAAAAACAGAAAGTATCGAAAAAAAAGCACCTTTGGGACAACCATGACTCAGGGTTTGGGTTAGATGACCGAGAAGCTCCACAGATATTCTGTAGATTGTCCTATCTGTGTGGTTACAAACTGACACATTATCTTAATCATACATCTAAGAAACCCCCCCAAAAAAAGTAGATAAACCTTGCAACAAAATAAAATGAAAGCAAACAGAAAGAAAGAAGATGCACTGCAGGATAAGGAAAGTTAGAATAAAGCCAGATCCATCAACTTGAGAGGTTATTAAAAACAGGATGCTATATGGGCCTCCAGTGACAGCTCTGGAACAGGGCCTGAAAAACTCGTGAGGCCCCCGAGAAGCAAAACATCTTCAAGGCAAAACAAAGAAATCCCAGTTGCCTTTTGAAAAAAACACCTTCAGGACAACCGTGATTTGGATGACCGAGAATCTCCATAGACATCCTGAGGCCCTCCCTTGCCTGCTGCGCTGGGGAAGATGGGAATTGTATTTCCAACACATCTGGAAAACATCGGATCCAGATTCCAGGAAGGTTCTCCGTTTAGGTTTTTCTGCAGCCTCTCTTTATATTGAATTGTTTGAAATTAAATCTCTCTCTCTTTGTTCTTTATGGGTTAAACACCAAGGGAAATTTCATGGAGTGATTCATCCTCCAAAGGATGTGGTTACACTTTTTATAGAAGAGGAACTTTTATAGAATAGAAATGTGCTGCAGTGATGGCCATTTCCATAGAAACAATGGAGTCTTTTCTAGATCTGAGGAGTAGTGCTTATAGGTGTATGCTTTAAAACCTTAAAAAATTATCATATGACAAAAAGAAACTCCACCACCCATAAAACACAGAACCTCACAAAATGCATAGCACTTATCCGGTTACAGTGTTAGGTTTGTCAGTAGAAATAAAAGGGAAACTAAGCATAAGAATTAGTTCACATCATCCAGATTTCTAATATTCATAAAATTGGGTTGGACACATGATCAATTGTTTTTACAACTGTCATGACTTGCGACCATCATAGGCAATAGCAATAGCCCTTAGACTTATATACTAACCCTCTCTAAGCAGTTTACAGAGTCAGCCTCTTGCCCCCAACAATATGGGTCCTCATTTGACCCACCTCGGAAGGATGGAAGGATGAGTCAACCTGGAGCCGGTCAGGATCAAACTGCTGGCAGTGGACAGAGTCAACTTGCAATTGTGGAGGGAGGGAGGGAGAGAAGGAAGGAAGGAAGGAAGGAAGGAAGGAAGGAAGGAAGGAAGGAAGGAAGGAAGGAAGGAAGGAAGGAAGGAAGGAAGGAAGGAAGGAAAATAGCAACAGTACTTAGACTTATATACCACTTCATAGTGCTTTTACAGCCCTCTCTAAGCGGTTTACAGAGTCAGCCTCTTGCCCCCAACAATCTGGGTCCTCATTTTACCCACCTCGGAAGGAGGGAAGGCTGAGTCAACCTTGAGCCTGGTGAGATTCGAACTGGCAAATTGCAGGCAGCCAGCAGGCAGCAGAATTACCCTGCAGTGCTGCACTCTAACCACTGCACCACCGTGGTGCATTACAGTCATATGTCGAGAATTACTGATAGATGCCTTGTTGCATTGTAGGCTTTTAGACAAGTTTAAAATCAGTTTCTTAGGAATAAGGAAACCATCCACATGATGGTTGGAAAGTCTAGGAGCTGTAATCCCCAAATATTTGAAAGGCATCAAAGTTAAAACTGGCTGTTCCCTGGATTGGTTTAGGAGCTCCAATTGGGAAGGCGGATGCCAATTTCTGACCTTGCAAGATTTTCAAATGAAGAGGAAAAGGCTTCAAATTTAGAGCAAAAATGCTTTGTGGTACCAAAAAACAAAAACAAAAACAGGAAACCAGAAACTTCTCCTTTGGTGTGTTTATGCTGCAGCTCAGTGAAAGTTGGGGAAATAAAAAAATCCCTCTCTTCCTACTTTTCCATTTTTTCCCCTTTGTATTTTATACTTCGATAAGCTAATAAAAAGTTAAATCACAAGACTCCTCAAATTGATAAAGAGACAGGAGGAGGCGCCCAAGAAGCAAAACTTCCTGTGGGGCCCCAGCAGCCTTGTCGAATTTAGAACTTCAATATGCATTAGTTGTAATTTTTAAATCTAATTCTTTTTATTATTATAAATGATGAATCAGTAAGCAGAATGCAGGTGATGCTTGAATTAAAACCATTCATTTAGCAATCATTCAAAGTTAAAATGGATCTGAAAGAAGTGACTTACAATCAGTCCTCGCATTTATGACTGCCGTAGCATTCCTCACAGTCACATGATCAAAATATGGGTGCTTAGCAGTCAACAGGCAAGGATCACTTGATCGCCATTTGGACCCTTCCCAGCCGGTTCCAACAAGCAAAGTCAATGGGAGAAGCCAGATTCACTTAACAACTCCATGATTTGCTTAACAACTGCATTGTTTCACTAAACAATCGTGGCAAAAGAGCTTGTAAAATTGGGCACAACTCGTTTTAACAGCTGCCTTGCTTAGCAATGGAAATTGTGGTCCTCACTGTGATAATAAGCCGAGGAGCTTCATCATTGGAGGCTTTCAAGAAGAGACTGGACTGCCATCTATCAGAAATGGTGTAGGGTCTCCTGCTTGGGTGGGGGCTTGGACTAGATAACCTCCAAGGTCCCTTTCAACTCTGGTAATCTGAATCCATCTACGATGGTCAAAGGCCTGGAGGTGAAAACATACGATTAACAATTGCAGGAACTGGGCAGGGCTAGTCTAGGGAAGAGAAGGACCAGGGGAGACACGATAGCAGCCTTCCAATATTTGAGGGGCTGCCACAAAGAGGAGGGGGTCAAGCTATTCTCCAAAGCCCCTGAAGGCCAGACAAGGAACAATAGATGGAAACTGATCAAGGAGAGATTCAACCTAGAAGTAAGGAGAAATTTCCTGACAGTGAGAACCATCAACCCATGGAACAGAAGTTGCCTTCAGAAGTTGTGGGAGCTTCATCACTGGAGGCTTTCAAGAAGAGACTGGACTGCCATCTGTCAGAAATGGTGGAGGGTCTCCTGCTTGGGCAGGGGGTTGAAGTAGATGACCTACAAGGTTCCTTCCAACTCTCTTAATCTGAATCTATTGTATGTCTATAGAGATTCTCAGTCATCCAGGGCATGATTGTCCCAAAGATGCTTTTTCAAGGGGCAAATTGGACTTTCTTGGTTTTTCTTTGCAGATGTTTCGCTTCTCATCCAAGGAGCTTCTTCAGCCTCACCATCAGGGCCGTTTTAACAGCATTATGGGCCCCAGGCAAAGCCGTGTACTGGGGCCCCAATGACAACTACTCACAGGAATTAAAATGTGTTGATAAAATGAAACATATATTCATTTTATTGGCACTTCCAACAAAAATCGGTCTTGAAACATTAAATACATGCTGTGCAGCAACAACTAATCAACATGATAAACATTTGAACAACATATGAGGCTTGAAAAACTCAATAATACTCAGTAAGCCATACAGTTCCTTTATTCATATGATACAAGATGCACTGAAGGGTTAACATACACCCCATATGGGCCCCCTATGTTCGTGGGGCCCACGGTCAAGTGCCCATCAGGCCCCCGCATTAAGACAGCCCTGCCCACCATCCAGTCAGAGCTGAAGAAGCTTTGGGATTAACTGTAGGGTTGATTTCTTTAACTTTGGGTGTCTAGAATACATGTCCAAAAAGTGAGGGACCTTGATGGCATGATTTTTGGATGCCATCTTGACTTTTTTGACCTGCCCTGCAGATGCACTTGGGCTAAACGTTCTTTCCCTAGTGACCCACTCACTGAATTTACACCTCAAGCTCCAGGGCCAGCACATTATGTGAACACATAACTTGTGGTTTGCAGTTTAAGCTGAAGTTGAGCAAACAGAAGTTGCATTCAGAAGTTGTGGGAGGTTCATCACTGGAGGCTTTTAAGAAGAGACTGGACTGCCCTCTGTCAGACATGGTACAGGGTCTCCTGCTTCGCCAGGGGGTTGGACTAGATGATCTACAAGGTCCCTTCCAACTCTGTTAATCTGTAATCTGAGGCTCAACTGGTCTTCCATTCCCCCCCTTCTTCCTTATAGTTCAATCGTTCCCTCTTCCCCACTCCTGTCCCTCTCCCCCATTGCTAATGTCAGGCTGTCAGCTCATGAAGCTTGGATAGGAGAGATGGAGCCATGACAGGTGGGATGGGCAGAGAGGTCCCCTTTGCTTGGTTCCACAGGATGCCAGCTTTGAAAGAATGGAGCTGCAGACACCCACTCTGCCAGGATGTGGCAGGGGGCAAAATTAAATTTCATTTCAGTTTCCGAAGCTGGCTATGTGCAATGATCTGAGTGTCTTTACTTCTTAGAAGAGTTCTTTGTAGGTGAACTGCCTACAGCTTAACTTCTTGGCAACTTTAAGACTTGTGGACTTCAGCTCTCAGAATTTCCCCAGCCAGCTGGGGAAATTCTGAGAGTTGAAGTCCACAAGTCTTAAAGTTGCCAAGGTTGGACTCCTCAGAGTGAAAATGTGGCTTTGTGGTCTTGTGTAGGGTGCTCAGAGCAGCAAGAAGGGTGTTGTTCCTTCGGGAGTTGTACTAGAAGACCTCCTAAATTTATCTCGGTTCTTTTTTCCACAGCTGTTTGGAGCGGGCTAAGTGATGCAGCAATGGATTCCCGAATATGCCTTGTCTTTTTTGCCTGCTGGATTTTTGTGAATTCTACATCAGGTACAGGACCTTGGTGGTCTAAGCAGAAAGAGGCGGAGTTCTGATTTCTTTGCAAGGGTTTTGCCCAAGAACTGCAGTGGGTTGTTGAGGATGCTTCCATGGTGGCTAGTTAATTCATGGTTTGATGTATTTATTTCTCCAAAGCACCTGAGGGCAGGACAAGAAGCAACGGGTGGAAAGTAATTAAGGAGAGAAGCAGGGGTGAAATCCAACAGGTTCCTGCAGGTTCTGGAGAACTGGTAGCGGAAATTTTGAGTAGTTTGGAGAACCGGCAGATACCACCTCTGGTTGGCCCCAGGAGTGGGGACGGAATGGGGATTTTGCAGTATCCTTCCCCTGCGATGCCCACCAAGTCACGCCCACAGAACCAGTAGTAAAAAAATTTGGATTTCACCACCGATCCAGTTGCCGGTCCAGCATCTTTGGGACAGCTTTGAAAGCCTTTAATATCACTTGGAGATGACTACCAGTTCCGTTCCTGTCCAGATCTTCAAACTTTCTGTTTGTTTTGATCTTGTGATGCTAATGGGGACTCTTTCTTTCTCCTTTCTGTTACTTCTTCTTTCCCACGTTCTGTGCTGCCCCTGCTGTTGTTAGCGCTCAACAAAGTAGATGTGGTTGCAGCTATGGAGAACTATGAAGGGCACATAGACTCAGGATGCGCTTCCAACGAGACCAGGAAGTAGGTTCTTATTATTTGCATTTTTTATGTTATAAAAATGAGGGGGAAGAAGTTTGCCTTTTCATCAGTTTATATACAATAGCTTCAAGGAAGCCACTTGAAAAAATCTGCAATTGTATAATTTTGGTGGGGGAATGTGGGATCCTGTGCTGTCCCACTCATTCACATGTGCATGTAACCGTGGTTTGGTGGGCTTATTAATATTCCCCAGCAATTCCATTCACCAAAACCCCAAAACCAGGGGTGAAATGCTCCCGGTTCAGACTGGATCGCCTGATCCAGTAGTGATGGAGGCGGGTGGTTTGGAGAACCAGTAGTAAACATCCCTGCCAGCCCCCCCCGCCCCCCCGCCGAGTTGAGCCACGCAATCATCAGAGCACAACCTCTTCGGCTGAAAAATTGCTTTAAAAAGTTTTTAAAAAAGAGCCTCCGATGATCGCGCGGCTCAGCTGGGATCGTCAGAGGCTTTTAAAAGCATTTTTTCTACAACTCGAGGTGGTAGAAAAAATGCTTTTAAAAGCCTCTGACAATCCCAGTTGAGTTGCCTGATCATCAGAGGCTTTTAAAAGCATTTTTTTTACAACCTCTTTGGCCGAAGAGGCTGTAGAAAAAATGCTTTTAAATTTTTTTAAAAAAAGTTGGCCGCGCCCTCTCCACCACCAAGCCATGCCCACAGAACCGGTGGTAACAAATTTTACATTTCACCACTGCCCAAAACTGTCCCAATTAAGTCCAGCCACAAGCAGACCAGGGCAGGAAGGACTGGAGGAACGTTGTCCATGAGATCACGATGGGTCGGACACGAATTCGCAACTAACAACAACACAAGCAGACCGATGCTAGTCTACAGAGCAATGGCCAAGGAATCCACAAGGCACTTGGAAGTTTCTCAAACAGGATAAACCCACCAGGCAAAATTAAATCCACAACACAAGAGGTTTCCCAAGGCAACAAAACTCCAGCATTCACTAGACACGATCCAAAGTCAAGGCAGGAATATTATAACAACCAGAAAACACACAGCTAGGAAGTGAAAGGCTCTGCTTTGCAAACAGACTGAAATTGTATAGGGTCTCCTGCTTGAGTAAGGAGTTGGACTAGAAGTCCTCCAAGGTGTTCTGTCCCCATCTCACACACGCACCCCCACAGACAGTCAAAAGTGAAATAAACCAGCCGACAAAAGTTTCTCTGGTAGCAGAATTTGGCAGCAACCCAGTGAGTCTTTTACTTACAAAGAGAGGATTTTTCCCTCCATCCGGAACATCAAAGCCAAAACACAGCAGATAAGAGAATAGTCAGATTCAATCCAAGTCAATCAAAAAGTCCAGCAATGCAGAGAGGTTTGTCCACTATCAGTTTTTGCTCGTCACAGAGCTTGAACAGCCACCACACCCCCTTTTATACCCTGTGGGGTGTGGTCCAGTGACTCAGCCTAATCCCTGGCACGCCTCTTCCTCTGCTGTCCGCGCTTATCTCTGCGACGCTGCCGAGGATCCAGCCAAGACTCATCTTCCTCATTACTGTCCACCTGTGGCTGCATGGACGTGCTTGGCACCGGGCCTATCTCTTGGCCTTCGGAGGACACCGAAGGCATTGCCAGAGAGGAGGGTCCTGGAGAGGGAGGACTTGCCAACTCCTCTTCTTCAATCTCAGAGTCCTCTCCTGCTGATAATCCAGGCTCGAGAGTCAGAGCCACAACACAAGGTCCCTTCCAGTTCTATTCTGATTGATTGAACTAATAAGTACCGAATTGCTGGTATATTCAAGTGGAGCTGTCATAAACTCTCATCTCCAACTGTGGATAGCATGTTATGTCAACTTAATGCAGCACTTCCTACCATGCATTCTAAATAAATCAGATTTCCAGCTTCTGATTTTTAAGCAGCCTTTCAAAGTCTGAATGCATGAAGAAATCTGAATGTATGAATATATAATTTCTGAATATTACTCAGAGGAAAAGAAGGACTTTTGGGGATATACGTGATGGAATTTAGATGTTCTAGAAAATGTTTTTAATGGAAACCATAGAAGAAATTTAACCTACACAGAGAAAACAACTATTTAGTCCAGTCCTTTCAACCTTGGTGACTTTAAGAAATATGGACCAACTCTCAGAATTTGCCAACCAGCAGGAACTCTGGGAGTAGAAGTTCACCCATCTTCAACTTCCTAAGTTTGAGAACACTGCTGTAGAGCAATAAATCCTGCCAAAAAAAGTGTGTATAGTCCAGGCTATGGTTTTCTCAGTTGCAATGGATGCCTGTGAAAGTTGGTCCATAAGGAAGGCTGAGCACCAAAGAATTGAGGCCTTTGAACTCTGGTGCTGGAGAAGACTTCTGCAAGTCCCTTGGACTGCAAGGCGATCCAACTGATCAGTTCTAGAAGAGATCAACCCTGATTGCTCTTTAGAAGGCCAGATCCTGAAGAGGAAACTCAAGTACTTTGGCCACCTAATGAGAAGGAAGGACTCCCTGGAGAAGAGCCTAATGCTGGAAATGATGGAGGGCAAAAGGAGAAGAAGGGGACGACAGAGAACGAGGTGGCTGGATGGAGTCACTGAAGCAGTCGGTTTGAGCTTAAATGGACTCCAGAGGATGGTAGAGGACAGGAAGGCCTGGAGGAACATTGTCCATGGGGTTGCGATGGGTCAGACACGACTTCGCAACTAACAACAACAACAACAAAGAGAAATAAAATACAAGAGATACTTATTTTCTCTAGCTGATGACATGCTGGATCATCTCTAGGTTTATGTTAAATTCATGTTATAAATTGTTTAGTCTGAAGACTGACTATTGAGTTGCACCAGAGTATATTCCATTTATAAGGCCTATGGTTTTTACTTTGCTTGTTATTATAGAGTCCTAAGGAACTTGGAGACGGTCTTGATGGAAGTCGATTTACAGAATGACAAACTCATTACTGCTCATTCTAATATTCAAACATTAATATACACTAAATTTGAAGGATTAACGATCAACAATGAGGATTATTTAGTAAGTATTTTTTTTCCTTTTCAACATTATCTATCTAATTCTGTGTTTCTCAATTTGGACAACTTCCAAATTTGTGTGGACTTCAATTCCCAGAATTCCCCAGGCAGCCTTCTGCCTGAATTCTAGGAGTTGAAGTCTACCCATCTTAAATATTGTCAAGATTCAGAAACAGTGGTTTAGTTATTTGATCCATCTTGAATAGAGAAGTGGGGTGGAGGATGTTTAATGCTACCCTATATATTTCTCTGAATTACCCTGTTTTTGTTCAGACATACAACCTGGATTCACACAAAATGCTAAACCCTGCACTATTATGTGTCTAAATAGCATGCTACTACATCCACATAAAACTATTATCATTAATGTGATTAACATTAATGTGATTAGTTACCATGAAAGACAAGTTGCCCCAAGGCATGCTAAGATAGCAATAGCCCTTATATACTGCTACACAGTGCTGTGCAGTCTTCTCTAAGTGGTTTACAGAGTCAGCCTATGGCCCCCAATATAGCCTGCAATACTGCATTCTAACAGGAAGGAAGGAAGGAAGGAAGGAAGGAAGGAAGGAAGGAAGGAAGGAAGGAAGGAAGGAATATAGCAATACCACTTAGATTTATATACCGCTCTACAGTGCTTTACAGCCCTCTCTAAGCAATTTACAGAGTCAGTCTCTTGCCCCCAACAATTTGGGTCCTCAATTTACTGGCCTCGGAAGGATGGAAGGCTGAGTCAACCTCTTGAGCCAGTGAGAATCGAACTCCTGGCAGTGGGCAAAGTTAGCCTGCAATACTGCATTCTAACAGGAAGGAAGGAAGGAAGGAAGGAAGGAAGGAAGGAAGGAAGGAAGGAAGGAAGGAAGGAAGGAATATAGCAATACCACTTAGACTTATATACTGCTTTACAGTGCTTTAAAGCCCTCTCTAAATGGTTTACAGAGTCAGCCTCTTGCCCCCAGCAATTTGGGTCCTCATTTTACTGACCTTGGAAGGCTGAGTCAAACTTGAGTCTGGTGAGATTCAAACTGCCAAATTGCAGTCAGCCGGCAGTCAGCAGAAGTAGCCTGCAGTACTGCACTCTAACCACTGCGCCACCACAGCTCATCGTAATAACCAATACTGGCTATTACCTTCCTATTGTCAGCCTTGGAAGCCATATTAGGCCAAATGCCTGCTTCCGCGTCTTTACTGGGAGTTGTGGGTTTTCTGGAACGCTGACACTTATGCTGATCCACAGTGACCCAACCTAATTTCATTCTTATGCAGACACAGAGTTTTAAATCTTGTGAATTGGGGATGCAAAGGGGAAAGTCTAACATACTGGAGGCAGCATCGTTGATGATAATTTGCATAAATGCCTGTTTCATACCGCATTGCAGGGTCCTGATGCTTCGAGACAGAGCCGGCATTCCGCGTATTTTCCAAAAAGGTTCTTGCAGAATGTCCAACCGACCCCGGCAGAGGAGATAAGGCTTATCTGCATTTACCTGAAAGCTTCTTGCCTCTTTCAGGTAGGCCATTGCTGCAACTTGCAGGAGGTGACAGAGGTGGAAATTTGCCATAGAGCAATGATGGCTAACTTTTTTTCCTTTAGGTGCCAAAAGTGTGCCCACACCCATAATGCAATGCTCCTCCCGCATGCCCTGCTCCTCTGCACATGAACGCGACTCTTCCCCCCCCTTTTGGCCTCACATCCCAAAACAGCACTATGGGGGAAAGACTTTACCTCCCAAAATGGCTGGGAGTGCAGAGGAAAGCTTCCAAAACTGCTAGGAGGGGGAAAAAAAGGGCTTTGCTTCCCAAAACATCTCTGGGAGGGGAATCTCTGGACATCTGGGAAGGCACAGGCAGCAGAAAGTGAGGAGAAAAGTAGATCTCCCCACGCATGCCACTTGCAGGGCAGACCCGAAAATCAGCCGGCCAGCGGGAAGCGATTGAGCCTGTGCAGTGGAGCTGAGCCAGGCAACGGCTCATGTGCCTACAGAGAGGGCTCCGCATGCCAACTGTGGCACGTGTGCCATAGGTTCGCCATCACGGCCATAGAGCGTCAATCATCAATAATCTGACGTTTCCCAGGTTTGGAGACAGAAAATATCCAAGTGGCAGCTTCCTCACTCCGTTTTGGCAGAAATTGATGATGCTCTTGACGTTATACGGAAGGCTGCACGAATGCCGTTGTAGAGGGATATAGAGGTAGCCTTCAAGAAAGAACTCAACAGCTGTATATGCTGGTCTATGACCAAATAAAGATTTGATGAATTGATCAGTGGCTGTTATCAGGGGTGGGCGTCAAAAATTTTAGCAAGGGGTTCTCTGCCCAGTTGTTGGGTGGGCATGGCCATGGTGGGCGTGGCCTAGTTGGGGTGTGTGTGTTTTTGCCCTCCCTAGGCTCCAGAGGCTTTCCTTGAGTGTCCGGGAGGATGAAAATGGCCTCCCCAGGCTCCGGAGGCCCGAACGTCTAATATGCCCATTTTTCACCCTCCCCGAGCCTCCGGGTGCGCCCTGCACTTACCTGCATCCAAAGCAGGCCACGTGAGGACACCTGGGAGGGACAGGGTGGGGTGGGCGCAGGGGTGAAATGCTCCCAGTTTGGACTGGATTGCCCGAACCGGTAGCAATGGAGGTGGTTCGGAGAACCAGTAGCAAAAATCCTCCCCACATGCCCAGCTGAGCTGCGCGATCATCAGAGGCTGGTTTTTTTACTTTTAAAAGCATTTTTTCTACAAACTCTTCAGCCAAAAAAACGCTTTTAAAAGTAAAAAAACCAGCCTCTGATGATCGTGCGAGGTTGTAGGGAAAAAAAGATGCTTTTAAAAGCCTCTGGCAATCCCAGCTGAGTTGCCTGATCATTAGAGGCTTCTAAAAGCATTTTTTCCTGCAACTTCTTAAGGTTATAAATCAAGGTTATAAATTAAGGCATATAAATCAAATCAATAATAATAATAATAAATAATACTGAATTCTTCTTCTTCCTCCAATTTGTAATTTAATAAATAACTGTATATCCTCTTAATTCATTTTTAATCTGTTGCCATTAGAATCTGGTCTAGCTCATTTGGTTCATTATAAAACCCATATTCCTGCCTATTTTTTTCATTCCTGGATTGTATCTGCAACTGTGGCCACTATGATAGATCAATCCATAATCTTTTTAGTTCTTGTTTTGTTTTTAGTTCTCCCTTTTCATTTAATATGTCCTTGTATTCTATAATTTTATCCATATTTATGACATTAGGATATATCCACACCTCCACTATAGATAACCATACTAGCACTTTCAAGTACTTGAGAATATAAAGGTAAGGGTTCCCCTCTCACATATATGCTAGTCATTCTTGACTCTAGGTGGAGGTGCTTATCTCTGTTTCAAAGCCAAAGAGCCAGCGTTGTCCGAAGACGTCTCCGTGGTCATGTGGCCGGCATGACTCAATGCCGAAGGTGCATGGAACACTCTTACCTTCCCACCAAAGGGGGTCCCTATTTTTCTACTTGCATTTTTTTTAACGTGCTTTCGAACTGCTAGGTTGGCAGAAGCTGGGACAAGGAACGGGAGCTCAACCCGTTACGCGGGACTAGGGATTTGAACCACTGAACTGCTGACCTTTCAATTGACAAGCTCAGTGTCTTAGCCACTGAGCCACCTTGAACCCTAAATGACCTGATTCTATTTTAATTTAGTTTAATGCATTTCTCTTCCTTGTCTTTCAGGATAGACAAAACAGCTCCTTGCTGAGTGATGACATCATAGGACTCAGTCTTGGGGACATGAGAGTCACCAACCTCCTTGAACCTGTGGAAATTAGGTTTTGGCATAATTATTCATTGGTGAGTAGTGATGCTGCCATGGGTTTCATCTCTTAATAGAGCTTAGCGCTTGGGTAGAATGAAAGTTACCAAAAGAGAGCAGATGTTAAGTCACGTTCAAGCAGACCTCATTGCATCAGACATAATCTTCAGATATTTTGAACAGCCACAAGATCAGGATTTATGCAGTTGATGGATCAATCTACTGTTTGCTTCTCTGATACAGGTAGTGCTGGATTAGAATAGAATAACAGAGTTGGAAGGGACCTTGGAGGTCTTCTAGTCCAACCCCCTGCTTAGGCAGGAAACCCTCTACCATTTCAGACAATACTCTGTTATGTCCAATCTCTTCTTACAAACTTCCAGTGTTGGAGCATTTACAGCTTCTGGAGGCAAGTTGTTCCACGGATTAATTGTTCTCACTGTCAGGAAATTTCTCCTTAGTTCTAGGTTGCTTCTCCCCTTGATTAGTTTCCATCCATCGCTTCTTGTCCTGCCCTCAGGGGCTTTAAAGAATAGCTTATCTGGCTTAGTTCAGTGCAATACTTGTTTTGCAGCCGTCTTTCATGGTATTCTTTTCAAATTTGGATACTATTTGCAAACAAATTACTAACAAATTACTAGTTTACATGGATAGATTTCTTACCTAGAGTCTCTAGTCTGCGCTCTTTAGGCAGAAATTATTAATTAATTAATTAATTAATTATTAGTTCGATTTATATGCCGCCCTTCTCCAGAGACTCAGGGCGGCTTACAATGCGTTAAGCAATAGCCTTCATACTTTCGTATATACCTGCTTAGTAGGGCTTTCGGCTCCCCCCCCAGCAATGTTCTTTTTTATACGAAGTCAGTTTTATATAATTATATTTCTATAATCCGGATCCTCATTTCACCTACCTCGAAAGGATGGAAGGCTGAGTCAACCTTGAGCCTGGTGAGATTCGAACTTGCAATAATTGCAGGCAGGTGGCAACTAAGTGCTACTTTAACAGTACTTAGTCCATTGCACCACCAGGTTCTTCGCAATTAGGTGCCCAACTCAGCCATTCTGTTCTATTGAGCTGCCCCCCTATCAGCCCCCTCTACCACAAAGATCCTGCAGAAGGGCAGTATGGACAACTGTGGGATCTGGATCTGGCAGGGTGAGGGACATGAACCACAAACACAAAGTTTCTACTTTTTCCCAGCATAACAGAGTTGGTTTTGCCTTAAATAGTGCCGAAATGATGTGCTCAATAAAGTTTTGCACTGAGACATTGGCAGAACTCGAGTGTGCTTGCTTTAGTTGCGCTTGTCAGTCGGGACTTGGAGATATAGAATATAGAACCGTGATGGCGAACCTACGGCACACGTGCCACAGGTGGCACACGGAGCCATATTGTTGGGTACGTGAGCATGGCCCAAGTTCAGCTCCAGCATGCATGTGCCCGCTGGCCAGCTGAATTTGAGGCTTCTGGACCCATTAGAAGTTGGCAAATGGGCTGTTTCCGGCTTCTGAAAGGCCTCCGGTAGGATGGGGAAGGCTGTTTTTGTCCTCCCCAGGCTCCTAGAAAGCCTCTGGAGCCTGCGGAGGGCAAAAAAACGGGCCTACCGTGCCCACCATGCTGTCACATGCCAAAAGTTGGAGGGAGCATGGGATTGCGTGCCCATGCATTGGTGGGGGGGGCATGGCGCCTAGAATTATGGGTGTTGGCACACGCGTGCCTGACTACCCTGCACTCCCCCAGCTTTTGGCACACAATGGCAAAAAGGTTAGCCATCACTGATATAGAATAACGGAGTTGGAAGGGGCCTTGGAGGTCTTGTAGTCCAACCCATGGCTGATCATCAACATTTCTCTTGTTTTCTAAGAAGAAAACACAAAAGATGCACTCAGATGATTCATTGAATGACTGATTATGTATTGTATGTTTGTTTGTCTGTAAAATAAAAAAACATTTCTCTTGTTTTCCCTCTCAACCATTCTAGGATAATTACACCATGACCTGCGTATTTTGGGAGGAAGGAACAGGTAATGTCAAAATGTAAACCAAGCTCAGAGAGCAACAACGATTCTACATTGCAATTCTTTTTCGTCTACCTTTCCTGCCTCCTTTTTTCCTTTAATAGTGACCCTGTTCCATCTCTCCAATCCCTATTTCTATGCTCACTTGGCCACCTGGAAGTACAGGCTCTCTGCTTGAGCAAGGGATTCAACTGGAAGACTTCCAAGGCAGGGCTGAAAGGCTCCCGGTTCGGACTGGATCACCAGATCCAGTAACAATGGCGGGTGGTGGTTCGGAGAACCGGTTGCAAAAATCCCTGTGCCCTCCCACCAACCATGCCCAGCTGAGCTGCATGATCCAGAGGCTTTTTTTTTTTACTTTTAAAATCATTTTTTCTACAACTTCTTCCGATGAAAAAATGCTTTTAAAAGTAAAAAAAAAAAAAAACCTCTGATGATCACATGGCTCAGCTGGGATCATCAGAGGCTTTTTCAATGCTGCCCATTGGGAGACTAAGATAGATGGGCAGCAAAGGGTCTGCTGGCTGCCAGAAGTAAAAAAGCCTAGAAACGAGTGGATTGTGATTTCACTGAACTAGGGCTGCATAAAATCTTGGTTTACGTAGGAAGAACCTGGCTAAAGAGAAATGCACATAAAACCTACTAAAGAAGAAAGAAAACAAATATCTATCTATCTATCTATCTATCTATCTATCTATCTATCTATCTATCTATCTATCTATCTATCTATCTATCTATCTATCTATCATCCATCATCTATCTATCTATCTATCTATCTATCTATCTATCTATCTATCTATCTATCTATCTATCTATCTATCTATCTATCTATCTATCTATCTATCTATCATCTATCTATCGCCAGGTTCTTCCTACGTAAACCAAGATTTTTATGCAGCCCTAGTTCAGTGAAATCACAATCCACTAGTTTCTAGGCTTTTTTTTGGGCAGCCAGAAAGAGAAATGAAATGTGAAATGATGAGGGTGTGGCTAACTGATGAGGACTTATAAGTCCTTAGCCTTAAACTTGGATCAAGAAAACATAATGGCTGGGTTGACCAAAAATGTTAATTATGATCTCACAGTATGTTGAATGACAAACACCCAATTTATTATGTTGGTTGAGCCTATACAGGTAATCCTTGATTTACAACAGTTTATTTAGTGACCAAAGTTAACAACAGCACTGAAAAAAGTGAGCCTTTAGGGAGGACAGTCCTTCCTTTGTAAGTTCTGTCGTCTCTCGAAAAGTGTCCTCCTACATGTCCTCCTTTTCGATGTTTGAAGACTAATCTGTAAATCTCCACATTCGATCGATGCCGAACCGATCCGTTGCATGTGATGTGACGTATTTGTATTTGACGTGACGATTTGTCAAGGCTCGGTACAGCCTCGGCGAGATGTGATTTTGAGACATATGCACTCCACACAAGGGAATTGTTTTGAGAGAGTGCGCCATGCGCAAGTGTCTTTGTTTACTTCTTACCAAAACACAACACAACACGGCACGCACGCACGCACGCACTAGACTCATTGTTGCAATGAATAAAATGCTTCTTTGATTTACGATATTTTTTTTCTTCAATTTATTTGTGTCCTCCTTCTCATTGTGAAAAAGAGATTTCAATGAACCACTTAACAATTGGGGCAAGAAATGTCATAAGATGGAGCATAGGAGCCTGTGTAGCGTAGAGGGTTAATGCCTCCTACTAAAGGCAGCAATTAACATCCAGCTGCCTGTAATTTCTCTGAGTTCAATCCTAGCCAGGCTCAAGGTCGACTCAGCCTTCCATCCTTTCTAAGGTGGGTAAATTGAGGACCCAGTTTGTGGGGGCAATAAGCTGACTTTGTATAAATATACAAAAGTATGAAGGCTATTGCTTAACGCATTGTAAGCCGCCCTGAGTCTCCGGAGAAGGGCGGCATATAAATCAAAATAATAAAAAAAAACCTCACTTAACAAATATTTCACTTAACAACAGAAATTTGGGGTTAAACTGTGGTCATAAGTAGAGGACAACCTGTATTGTGCATTCTTTAAAAAATGACCAAGACAGGCAGCTGTAGCTATTTTTCTTGAGCAAGGTGCTTGTTTGTCTCCAGGAGAGGACAACCTGGGGGAATGGAGAAAAGAAGGCTGTGAAACCAACCCCAACCGGAGCGATGTTCTCTGCAGATGCTACCATCTGACCTATTTTGCTGTCCTTCTGGTAAGCCTGTTGCTCTTCAGGTCTCTGGTGCATCAACTCCTTCTTGAGAAGGTGTTCTGGAAAATTATTTATTTATTTCTCAAGAACATATTAGGTAATTTATATAATTATAAGCATGGATTGAATACATAAAATAGATACAACTAAAAGGAACATTAGGACAGGGATGGTAGACACGCTGGTGCGCTTATGCAGACCTCTTAGGCATGGGGTGAGGTCAACGGTAGACCAGGGTGGGTTCTACCTACCTTTATTACCGGTTCGCAGCGGGGCCTCAAGGAGAGATTTGACCTAGAAATAAGGAGGAATTTTCTGACAGTGAGAACAATCAACCCATGGAACACAGAAATTGCCTTCAGAAGTTGTGGGAGCTTCATCACCAGAAGCTTTCAGAGACCGGACTGCTGTCTGTCAGAAATGGTGTAGGGTCTCCTGCTTGGGAGGAGAGTTGGACTACAAGATCCATAAGGTCCCTTCCAACTCTGTTGATTGGTTAAACTCTATTATTCTATGTTCTAACACATTCTTAAAGGTAGCAAATCCTTCCCTGTTGACCATACTTCTTGACCGGATACAACGGTATCTAAAAGATGTGTAGGTCCAGGTCACGTTTCATCAATCTCAGATAGTGTGGTCTGTGCTGACGGGGGATAATGGAGGTTGCAGCGGAGGATATGAGTTTATTACGCATGCAAGAAATACCACACTTCATAATTGGCTCTGCCATTTCTTCTTTCTCCCTTTATTCAGCAACTGTCTTCAGAGCCTCTGGATAAAAAGCTACTGACCCCTTTGACCTATCTCAGTAACATTGGCTGTGGGATCTCAGCGTCGGCTTGTTTCATCACCATCTTCTTATACCTTTTCACCAGGTAACCACGGAATCCTTTCAGGGCCAGAGGAAGATTCTCCCAATGACATTGTGGGACACAGGGAAACAAGGATATATCAGTTTCTGGCTTTAATTTCTTGGATGCTCCATAGGGTCATCTTATTGAGATGGGCAGCCATCTACTTGTTTAAACCAGAGGTCTTCAAACTTGGCAGCTTTAAGACTTGTGGAACTTCAACTCCCAGAATTCTCCAGCCAGCATAGCTTGTGGACTTGTGGACTTCAACTCCCAGAATTCTCCAGCCAGCATAGCTTGTGGACTTCAACTTCCAGACTTCTCCAGCCAGCATAGCTGGCTGGAGAATTCTGGGAGTTGTAGCCCACAAGTCTTAAAGCTGCCAAGTTTGAAGACCTCGGGTTTAAATAATTTAAAGTAATTTAATTTAATGAAGATACAGGTAGTCCTCCACTTACACCAGTTACAACAGTTAGTGACTGTTCAAAGTTACGATGGCCCTGAAAAAAGGGACGTAGGACCGTTTTTCACACTTACGACCGTTTCAGCATCCCCATGGTCACGTGATTCAAGTGCTTTGACAACCAGCTCACATTTATGACGGTTGCAGTGTCCTTGCATCACGTGATCCTCCCTTAGCGACCTTCTGACAAGCCAAGTCAATGAGGAAACCAGATTCACTTAACAGCCGGGTTACTAATATAACAGCTGCGGTGATCCACTTAACAACTGTGGTAAGACAACTGTTGTGGCCTGTTGGCCGCCGACCCTTCCAGCAGATGAATCAGAGAAGGAGGAGGCGTGGGAGTTGGGGTCAACATCAAGGAAACCTGAGAGCTCCGAGGGGGAAGAGGGAATGGAGCTGGAAGAGAGAGAGAGAGACAGAGGCGGAGCCTGGGCCGTCCGTCAGCCCTCAGATGGAGAGTCAACAGCCCCCAGGTCTGGAGGTGGCTGATGAGGAAGAGGAGGAACAGCTGGGTCCATGTTGTGGCTCCGTTCCCTGCACCTGGATTATCAGCAGGAAAGGACTCCGAGAGTGAAGGAGAAGAGTTGGCAAGGCCTCCCTCTCCAGGACCCTCCTCTCTGGCAATGCCTTCGGAGGACACCGAAGGCCAAGAGATAGGCCCGGTGCCAAGCATGTCCACGCAGCCACAGGTGGACAGTAATGAGGAAGATGAGTCTTGGCTGGACCCTCGGCAGCATCGCAGAGATAAGCGCGTGCAGCAGAGGAAGAGGCGTGCCAAGGATTAGGCTGAGTCACTGGACCACACCCCACAGGGTATAAAAGTGGGTGTGGTGGCCGTTCAAGCTCTGTGACGAGCAAAAACTGATATTGAACCAACCTCTTTGCATTGCTGGACTTTTTGAATATTCCTTTATCTGTTGTGTTTTGGCTTTGAAAATCACTCCCTTCGTGAGTAAAAGACTTTTGGCAGCCAGCCCCTGGGTTGCTGCCAGTTCTGCTATCAGCAAAACTTTTGTCGGCTGTTTAATTTCACTATTGACTGTGGGGATGCGTGTGTGAAACGGGGACAGAACAGTCCAGTGCCTGATGCATGGCTGCGCAGAAGGCAGAGGAGAGGAGAGCAGTGGAAATCTATGGGCCGGTCCTTGGGATGGAAGAATCACTGCTGCAAGTGAAGCCCCACCCTAGCTCTGGGGATAAGAGGCAGTGGGCAGAGATGAATAGATGTGGCAGACAACTATTCATCTCCCTGCTGGTCAGACTTGTTAGCCTGTGTTGAGAGAGAAACTTTTTGCTGGGGCTGCTGGCGCTCCTAATAAAGGAATCATCACTTCAACTACAGAGGGTTTGTCATGTTTGGGAAGCTGGGTCAGAACAAGAAGTCATAAAATGGGGCAAAACTCACTTAACAACGGTCTTGCTTAGCAGTGGAAATCTGGGGCTCCATTGTGGTTGTAAGTTGAGGACTACCTGTGGTGTTTCTCTCTTATCTGGTGTTGTGGCTCTGTTGCCTGAGCCTGTGTCATCGGCAAGAGAGGACTCTGAGAGTGAGGGAGAGGAGTTGGCAAGCCCTCCTTCTCCAGGACCCTTCTCTCTGGCAATGCCTCCGGAGGACACCGAAGGGCAAGAGATAGGCCCAGAGCCAAGCACGTCCCCGCAGCCACAGGTGGACAGTGATGAGGGTAAAGAATCTTAGCTGGACCCTCGCCAGTGTCGCAGAGACAGGTGCGTGCAACAGAAGAAAAGGCGTGCCCGTGATTAGCTCACTCACTGGACCACACCCCACAGGCTATAAAAGTTAATCATTCAGACTCTGTGACAGACAAAACTAATTCCTTGGAGTCACTTTGCATCTCGGCTTCAGATTTATTCCTGGACTATTGTTGTGGTGTGTATTTTCTTCTATGTTGATAAAAGGTCTTGGCAAGCAGCTGCTGGGATTGCTGCCAAGCGTCTTATTGGACTAATTGGTTGCCTGTCAGTTTATTTAACCTCCGGCTGTCTGTCTGAGTGTGTGTGAGTGGGACGGGGACAGAACATCTGGACCCTACCAGCTCCAACTCTCCAGTTGACCTTCTTTCCCTTTCTCCTTGTAGGAAGCTCTATCACGATTCCACCACAAAGATCCACATCAATCTTCTGGGCGCCCTTTTCTTTCTCAACGTGTCATTCTTGAGCAGCAGCACTTTGGTTAACCATCTGTGGGGCTGCCGCGTCGTGGCTGCCTTCCTCCACTACTCCTTGCTCTGCAGTTTGACCTGGATGGGCATCGAGGGCTTCCACCTCTACCTGCTGGTGATCAAAGTCTACAACTTCTACATAAGGCGTTACCTGCTCAAGCTCTGTGCTACAGGGTGGGGTAAGGATTTGTATGCTGCCCGGATTGGAAAAACACGTTATCGTGAAGTCACCTTCTGAGTTCCTTTGTCTCTTCCTTGCTTTCCAAAACAAGAAATGCAGCTTGGGCATCTGGTTGAAAAATTAGTTCCATGGAGCTTCTCCAGTGGGAGAAAGAAGTCACATCTGAGTAGTAGAAAGGAGGCATTAACAAGGACAATAGTTTGACTTCTCTCTTTCCTATCTTTCTTTCTATCTAGGTTTTCTATCTATCTATCTATCTATCTATCTATCTATCTATCTATCTATCTATCTATCTATCTATCTATCTATCTATCTATCTATCTATCTATCTATCTATCTATCATCTGTCTATCTATCTTTTCTATCTTCCAGGAACACAACAAAGCAGTGTCCATAGCATACCCTCTTACAGTTTTCACATAACACAAAGCCTGTAGGGTATCCGTAGTGCATATTGTAATGCATAATGGAGCTCTATGCAATGAAATTTCACTTTTAGTGTACATTCAGAGTGACAATAAAGTTATTATTCTATTCTATTCTATTCTATTCTATTCTATTCTATTCTATTCTATTCTATTCTATTCTATTCTATTCTATTCTATTCTATTCTATTCTATTCTATTCTTCTATTCTATTTTCTATTCCATTCCATTCCATTCCATTCCATTCCATTCTCTCTTCTCCCTTCTCTTCTCTTCTCTTCTCTTCTCTTCTCTTCTCTTCTCTTCTCTTCTCTTCTCTTCTCTTCTCTTCTCTTCTCTTCTCTTCTCTTCTCCCCTCCCCTCCCCTCCCCTCCCCTCCCCTCCCCTCCCCTCCCTTCCCTTCCCCTCCCCTCCTCATTCTATTCTATTCTATTCTATTCTATTCTATTCTATTCTATTCTATTCTATTCTATTCTATTCTATTCTATTCTATTCCATTCCACTCCACTCCACTCCACTCCACTCCACTCCACTCCACTCCACTCCACTCCATATTTTCTATTCTATTCTATTCCATTCCATTCCATTCCATTCCATTCCATTCCATTCCATTCCATTCCATTCCACTCCACTCCACTCCACTCCACTCCACTCCACTCCATATTTTCTATTCTATTCTATTCTATTCTATTCTATTCTATTCTATTCTATTCTATTCTATTCTATTCTATTCTATTCTATTCTATTCTATTCTATTCTATTCTATTCTACCCTACCCTACCCTACCTTACCCTACCCTCTTCTCTTCTCTTCTCTTCTCTTCTCTTCTCTTCTCTTCTCTTCTCTTCTCTTCTCTTCTCTTCTCTTCCCTTCCCTTCCCTTCCCTTCCCTTCCCTTCCCTTCCCTTCCCTTCCCTTCCCTTCCCTTCCCTTCCCTTCCCTTCTCTTCTCTTTTATTCTGACAACTGTTCTAGTCTTGCTGCAAATTCAGAGTTCTTATTCTCCAAAGGCGAGATCTCCAACTTTAGCAACTTTAAGACTTGTGGACTTCAACTCCCAGAATTCTGGGAGTTGAAGTCCATTAGTCTTAAAGTTCCCAAGTTTGGAAAATTCCTGTTCTAAAATACAGGTAGTCCTTGATTTGCAATAGTTCATTTAGTGACCCTTCAGAGTTACAACAGCATTGAAAAAATTATGACTGTTCTTCACACTTTCAACCATTGTAGCATCCTGAGGTCATATGATCAAAATTTGGACCCTTGGCAACTGGTTCATATTTATGACGATTGCTGTTTCCCAGGGTCTTGTGATCCCCTTTTGTAACCTTCAGATGAACTATGTCAATGGGGAAGCCAGATTCATTAAACAACCGTGTTCCTAACTTAACCACTGCAGTGATTCACAGTTAACAACTGTGGCCAGAAAAATTGTAAAATGGGGCAAAACTCATTTAACAAATGTCTCACTTTACAACAGAAATTTTGGGCTCAATTGTGGTCGTACTTGTATCCCAATTCTGTCAAGTTTAAGATTTGTGGATTTCAACTCCCAGAATTCCCTGGCCAGCAAGCCTTCAGTCGTCAGTCTTCCCTCCCCTCCCATCTCACCCAAAATTAAATGCTACATCAGGTTAGTCACGCCGTTACATCTGATGGTGGACTGTAGCGCATAAAAATTAATAATAACAACAGAATAACAGACTTGGAAGGGATCTTGTAGGTCATTTAGTCCACCCTCAAACCCCACCCAAGCAGGAGACCCTACCTCATTTCTGGCAGATGGCAGTCCAGTCTCTTCTTGAAAGCCTCCAGTGATAAAGCTCCCATGACTTCTGAGGCAACTTCTGTTCCATTGGTTGATTGTTCTCGCTGTCAGAAAATTCCTCCTTATTTCTACGTTGAATCTCTCCTTGATCAACTTCCATCCATTATTCCTTGTCTGGCCTTCAGGTGCTTTGAAAAACAGGTTGACCCCCCCTCCTTTCTGTGGAAGCCCCTCAAATATTGGAAGACGGCTATCATGTCTCCCCTGGTCCTTCTCTTCACTAGACTAGCCAGGCCCAGTTCCTGCAACCTCCAGTCCCCTAATCATCCTGATTGCTCTTCTCTGCACTTTTTCTAGAGTCTCAACCTCTTTTTTATAGTGTGGTGACCAAAACTGGATGCAGTACTCTAGGTGTGGTCTTACGAAAGCTTTATAGAGTGGTATTATATTTCACTTTTTTTAAAAAAAATTGATTTATATGCTGCCCTTCTCCGGAGACTCAGGGCGACTTACAATGTGTTAAGCAATAGCCTTCATACTTTTGTATATTTTACAAAGTCAGTTTACAGTCCCCACAAACTGGGTCCTCAGTTTACCTACCTTAGAAAGGATGGAAGGCTGAGTCAACCTTGAGCCTGGGGAGATTCGAACTTACAGTAATTGCAGATAGCTGGAGTTAAATTACAATGCAGTAGTCTGCTGAGCTATCCAGGCTTGTTGCTGCCTTTGAATAAAATGTCTTAGGTGGAAAAGGTGCAAGCAGATTTCTTTCCAAATAGAGAGAGGGGGAAAGATTCTTTAAACATTGGTATTCCTTTAAGTACCCCAGACCAGGTGAAAGATAGACACAGGGCCCCTGAGGATAACCTGCCTCCCATCTGGACACTCAGCATTTATTCTTCTAGATTAAAGACTTCCAAAGAAGGTGCCACCTTCAACGTGTAGGTCTTCAGGATGGAGGCTGAATCTTCTAAATGTAATTGCTTTGAGGAATTATTGTACAGATAGTCCTCAACTTACAGCCATAATTGAGCCCAGAATTTATGTTGCTAAAGGAGACGTTTGTGGAGCGAGTTTTGCCTCATTTTATGACTTTTCTTGCCACCGTTGTTAAGGGAATCATTGCAGTTCTTAAGTTAGTAACCTGGTTTTTTTCTCTGGCTTCCCCACTGACTTTGCTTCTCAGACGGTCACACAAGGGGAATCACGCGATCTGGGCACATGGCGACCGTCATAAATATGAGTCAGTTGCCAAGTGTCTCGTGACCATGGGGATGCTTCAATGGACGGTGAAAAACGGTCACAAGGAATCACTTTTTTCCAGTGACGACGTAACTTCGAATGGTTACTAAATGAACCGTTGTAAATCGAGGCCTGCCTGTATATGCCTGCTAAAGTCATCACTGTGTCTTCTCTCATTCTGCAGGGATCCCTGGAGTCATCGTTCTGGTCAGCTTCCTTAGCATGCAGAAAGTTTATGGTCAGCATGGCATCCAAACCGGCTCTCAATACCAGAACGTTTCCATGTGAGTAGCTGCTATGTAGTTTTAATTCCTATATATTATACAGATGGGCCTTGACTTACAAGATCTGTTTAGTGACTGCTTGAAGTTACAACAGCATTGAAAAAAGCAACTTGAATAAGAATAGAATAGAATAGAATAGAATAGAATAGAATAGAATAGAATAGAATAGAATAGAATAGAATAGAATAGAATAGAATAGAATAGGAGAGAGAAGAGAAGAGAAGAGAAGAGAAGAGAAGAGAAGAGAAGAGAAGAGAAGAGAAGAGAAGAGAGAAGGGAAGGGAAGGGAAGGGAAGGGAAGGGAAGGGAAGGGAAGGGAAGAGAAGAGAAGAGAAGAGAAGAGAAGAGAAGAGAAGAGAAGAGAAGAGAAGAGAAGAGAGAATGGAATGGAATGGAGTGGAGTGGAGTGGAGTGGAGTGGAGTAGAGTAGAGTAGAGTAGAGTAGAACAGAACAGAACAGAACAGAACAGAACAGAACAGAACAGAACAGAACAGAACAGAACAGAATAGGAGAGAGAAGAGAAGAGAAGAGAAGAGAAGAGAAGAGAAGAGAAGAGAAGAGAAGAGAAGAGAAGAGAAGAGAAGAGAAGAGAAGAGAAGAGAAGAGAGAATGGAAGGGAAGGGAAGGGAAGGGAAGGGAAGGGAAGGGAAGGGAAGGGAAGAGAAGAGAAGAGAAGAGAAGAGAAGAGAAGAGAAGAGAAGAGAAGAGAAGAGAAGAGAAGAGAAGAGAGAATGGAATGGAATGGAATGGAATGGAATGGAATGGAATGGAATGGAATGGAATGGAATGGAATAGAATAGAATAGAATAGAATAGAATAGAATAGAATAGAATAGAATAGAATAGAATAGAATAGGAGAGAGAAGAGAAGAGAAGAGAAGAGAAGAGTTGGAAGGGATCTTGGAGGTCTTCTAGTCCAACCCCCTGCTTAGGCAGGAAACCCTACATTACTTCAGAATGGAATGGAATGGAATGGAACGGAACGGAACAGAACGGAACGGAGTAGAGTAGGGTAGGGTAGAGTAGAGTAGAGTAGAGTAGAGTAGAGTAGAGTAGAGTAGAGTAGAGTAGAGTAGAACAGAACAGAATAGAATAGAATTAAAGTGGAATGGAATGGAATGGAGTAGAATAGAGTAGAGTAGAGTAGAGTAGAGTAGAGTAGAGTAGAGTAGAGTAGAGTAGAGTAGAGTAGAGTAGAGTAGAGTAGAGTAGAATAGAATCTGTGGGTTCCCCCCGGTTCGGACCAGTTCGCAAGAACCGGTAATAAAACCAGAGGGAGGCTTCGCCCACTGACCCAGACGTCATCATACATGATTTGCGCATGCACACACATATGTGTCATACGTGATTTGCACACACACAGAAGCTTCTGTGCATGCGCAGAGGAGCGTGCATGTGATGCAAACTGGTAGTAAAGGTAAGTAGAACCCACCCCTGAACTGCGACAAGAAAGGTCGTAACATGGGACAAAACTCGCTTAACAAATGTCTCACTTTCCAGCTCAATTGGGGTCGTAAATCGAGGACTACCTGTATTTTGCCTGACATGCTTTTTCACGTTACAGTTCTGGCCCAGACTCACATTTCTTTTAGGTCACCAGGTTGAGCTTTTCTTCCTGTCCCTCAAAGTTATCCGGCCTGCCTATTACAGTACCTGATCCTCCCCTTTGTCTTTTGAAGACAATTTAAACTGAAAAACAAAACTTACAACTTCTAGGAGCATCCTACCGACACGGGCGACAGTGAAGAATAACTCAGGGTTGTAGTTCCATAATCATGCTCTGGACATAACCAAATATCTGGTTGTTCATTGTGGAAGTTGAATCCAAAAGACCTTCCATATGAGACTCTAGAAAGAGTGCAGAGAAGAGCAACCAGGATGATGAGGGGATTGGAGGCTAAAACATACGAAGAACTGTTGCAGGAACTGAATCTGGCTAGTCTAGGGAAGAGAAGGACCAGGGGAGACATGATAGCAGTCTTCCAATATTTGAGAGGCTGCCACAGAGAGGAAGGGGTCAAGACCAGGGGTGAAATCCAGCAGGTTCTGACAGGTTCTGGAGAACCAGTAGTGAAAATTTTGAGTAGTTTGGAGAACCAGCAAATACCACCTCTGGCTGGCCCCAGAATGGAGAGGGAATGAGGATTTTGCAATATCCTTCCCCTGCCATGCCCATTGGTACCACAGAGCTGGTAGTAAAAAATTTGGATTTCACCACTGAGTCAAGCTATTCTCCAAAGCACCTGAGGGCAGGACAAGAAGCAATGGGTGGAAACTAATCAAGGAGAGAAGCAACTTAGAACTAAGGAGAAATTTCCTGACAGTGAGAACAATTAATCCGTGGAACAACTTGCCTCCAGAAGTTGTGAATGTTCCAACACTGGAAGTGTTTAAGAAGATGTTGGATAACCATTTGTCTGAAGTGGTGTAGGGTTACCTGCCTAAGCAGGGGGTTGGACTAGAAGACCTCCAAGGTCCCTTCCAACTCTGTTATTCTAATCTAGCAGAACTCCCTTTATCTTCGCATCTTCCTGCTGTTATGCTGCAATGAACAGACAAATGGAAGAATAACTGTTGCTGATTTTTATAGTTTTTTTCGAAAGTTGAAAATTAGCTTGCATTCACACGGTGGACTTAGCCAACACGACTAAAAACATAGAAGCATTCCCACAACACGGTAAACTTGGCTGGTGTTACTCTTCGCTAGATTTTTGTTTTGTTTCATTTTGTACATGTTATGACTTAATGTGTGGTTCAAACCTGGTCTCTTTGGTGCATGAGCTCTGGTTAATGCAGAAAGCAGATTGAAAATGCTGTTTGCCTTGTGTCATGCCCCCCATCCCAGCCTGAATCTGTGGGGGAAGACGAGCTGGAACCTGAGTCGACAGAGATTGAGGGGGTAGCTTCATTGTCTTCAGAAGAAAATGGGGAAGGCCAGGGATTTTCAGGATTAGGACAGCTTGTAGACAGGGAGAAACAGAGGCAGGATGAACATGAGAGACAGAGCTCAGGCGAGGACCACCCACTCCTGATCCAAGGGCTCGGAGAGTGGAGAGAAGATGTGAACAGCGCAGACTGAGCAGGCTACTTGGGAGAAGAGTGCCCCGCCCTTCTTCACAAGGCACACCTGGGGAATGAGGCTTAAGGAGATGCTGTGGGGAGGGGCATTTGTCGGGAACAAATGCTGAGTTCCTGAAGTGTTGTGTGCCAATGTTTGAATTTTCCAAGAGTCCTTGCATTCCTTCTGGCATTCTGGATTAATTACCTGAATCTTTTGCTTCCTGAACTTGATTTGCCAAATAAATTTGGATTTATTGCTGTGCAGCCTTTGTGCTGAGAGCGCTAATCTGGACTAATTGCAGCCAGAGGCTGCTTGAGGTCTGTGTTGGGGTTTTTTATCACTCTGGTCTGGGACTTGCCAGAAACATGGGAGAAACGTGGAGTGTTTGGGGAAATTTGGAGCAATAAAGGGGTGGTTTGAACCGCCAGCTGTTTGTGTTTATTTCTGTGCCATGCCCTGGGCCATCACACCTTGGCTTTTGATGGACTGACACCAGACTTTTCTTGGTCTCTCTTGGAATCATAAAGGAGCCTCTGATCTTTGGGTTTTCTTCTCCTCCAGATGCTGGATCACCTCCCCCATCTTGAACTACATCACCTTTGTTTATGTTGGTGGCATCATGTTCTTCAACATGGTTATCTTGGTGATGGTGGTGCAGAAGCTTAGACAACTCAGAGCTCACCCTCTTCATCGGCCTAAGGAACATACCTACAAAGATGTGGGAACTGTTCTTGGGATGACCTTCCTCCTGGGTACCACCTGGATGTTGGCCTTCATGTCTTTTGGGGTCTTCTTAGTTCCACAGATCTTCCTCTTTACAATCTTCAACGCCCTCCAAGGTTTGTAAGATGGGTGAGACCCTACACTTTCCCACCCAGGAATGGGACAGCTTGCCAGGGCCAACTTGTTGCAGCCAATTCATCATGGCTAATTCACCATGGCCAACTCACCATGGGCATCTAGCCATGGCCAACTCACTGCGGCCAACTCATCATGGCCAACTTGCTGCAGCAAACTCATCATGGCCAACTAGCCATGGTCAACTTGCTGCAGTCAACTCACCATGGCCAACTCTCTGCATCCAACTCATCATGGCCAACTAGCCATGGGCAACTCACTGCAGCCAACTCATCATGGCCAACTTGCTGCAGCAAACTCATCATGGCCAACTAGCCATGGTCAACTTGCTGCATCCAACTCATCATGGTCAACTCTCTGCATCCAACTCATCATGGCCAACTAGCCATGGGCAACTCACTGCGGCCAACTCATCATGGCCAACTTGCTGCAGCAAACTCATCATGGCCAACTAGCCATGGTCAACTTGCTGCAGTCAACTCACCATGGCCAACTCTCTGCATCCAACTCATCATGGCCAACTAGCCATGGGCAACTCACTGCAGCCAACTCACCATGGCCAACTCACCATGGGCATCTAGCCATGGCCAACTCACTGCGGCCAACTCATCATGGCCAACTTGCTGCAGCAAACTCATCATGGCCAACTAGCCATGGTCAACTTGCTGCACCCAACTCATCATGGTCAACTCTCTGCATCCAACTCATCATGGCCAACTAGCCATGGGCAACTCACTGCAGCCAACTCATCATGGACAACTCGCTGTGGGAAAATTTAACACTTCTATTTAATTATTTAAAATAAATTTTAAAAAAACGTTTTTTGCCATTCACATTTCATTCTGTCCTTCCTCCTGCATCCTTTCTTTAATGAACCTATTCCACCATTTCTTTGGTATTAGTGTCACTCTTGTCCAAACATGAGTGGTCCTGCAGCGAGAAGGCCGTGGCAAGTTGGCTGTGGTGAATTGTCATAGACCTCCCGCTCCCGCTCCACCCCAGTATATTCCAGTATGCAAATATTCTGCTTCCTTATTTTTTTTTTCCTTCTCTTTTCATGCAGGAGCCGTCATCTGTCTTTGGTATTGTTTTTTACAGTGTCGTTCGACATCCAAAGAGTCATCGGAATTCTCTCAGTCATCAGCAATATCCCGTGGTTTGTGAAGGCTGGATTAGGGGTCTCCAATCTTGGCCACTTTAAGGCTTGTGGACTTCAACTCCCAGAATTCCTCAGCCAGCTGGCTGAGGAATTCTGGGAGTTGAAGTCCACAAGCCTTAAAGTGGCCAAGATTGGAGACCCCTGCTCTGGACCAACGAAGGACCCATGTTCCAAAAATGACATCTGGGCACTACATCCCCATATCATACATTGGGGACATTCTATGTTCCCCCCTAAATTGGGCTTGGAAGGAAGGACGGTTTGTCTTCATGGGAGTAGATAGAACAAGGAAGTGATGTGCAAGGACTGATCCTTATATAGGTAGACCTTGGCTTAACAACCACTCATTTAGTGACCTTTCCAAGTTACGACGACCCTGAAAAAAAAGACTTATGACCGTTTTTCACACTTACGACCGTTGCAACATCATGTGATTAAAATTCACTCACTTGGCATATTTATGACGGTCGCAGTATCCCAGCCGGGATCATGCGATCCCCTGGGGCAACCTTCTGACAAGCAAAGTCAACGGGGAAGCCAGATTCACTTAACAACCGTGTGACTAAGTTAACAACGGCAGGGATTCGCTTAAAGAACGATGGCAAGAAAAGTCGTAAAGCGGGACAAAACTCAATTGTTTTGCTTAGCACGGAAATTTTGGGCTCAATGCTGGTCATAAATCGGGGATTGCCTGTAACAGATCTTTGAGGCATCAGGCATAACTCCTGCTTGGTTCTCCTGCTTTAGCAAGGGGGCTCATCTAGAAGACCTCCAAGGTCCCTTCCAGCTCTATTCTATTCTAATTTAATAACTAATACTGAGGGTTTTATTTTATTTATTTATTAAATCTATAATCCCATCTCTCTCACAGCCAGGGGTGGGTTCTAAATTCTTTTTTTACTATGGGTTCTGTGGGCGTGGCTTATTTTGTGGGCGTGGTTTGATGGTCATGTGACAAACAATTCTTTAGGATTTAGCAGAGGTACTGGTGTACCGGGCTTTTAATTGCTTGCAGAGCCATACCAGTCTACCTATTTGTTTTGGAGCTATCCAGTTTACCACCACACTGCCTTTTACCACTGATCAGCTGTAGGGCGGCCCTTTGAAGCATCTGGCAAGAGTTTAAACAGTTTTTTGCCACTCTGCCACCACGGAGAGTATCGGAAACCGCTTTTTTTTTTTAAAAAAAAAATTGATTTATATTCCGCCCTTCTCTGGAGACTCAGGGCAGCTTACAATGTGTTAAGCAATAGCCTTCATACTTTTGTATATTTATACAAAGTCAGCTTATTGCCCCCACAAACTGGGTCCTCAATTTACCCACCTTAGAAAGGATGGAAGGCTGAGTCCACCTTGAGCCTGGGGAGATTCGAACTTGCAGTAATTGCAGGCAGCTGAATGTTCTTTTCTTTCTTTCTTTCTTTCTTTCTTTCTTTCTTTCTTTCTTTCTTTCTTTCTTTCTTTCTTTCTTTCTTTTTCTTTCCTTCCTTCCTTCCTTCCTTCCTTTCTTCCTTCCTTCCTTCCTTCCTTCCTTCCTTCCTTCCTTCCTTCCTTCCTTCCTTCCTTTCTTTCTTTCTTTCTTTTTTTAATTAGATTTCTATGCCGCCCTTCTCCGGAGACCCAGGGCAGCTTACAATGCGTGAACCAATAGCCTTCATACTTTTGAATATTTATACAAAGTCAGCTTATTGCCCCCACAAACTCAATTTACCTACCTTAGAAAGGATGGAAGGCTGAGCCAACCTTGAGCCTGGTGAGATTCGAACTTACAGAGATTCGAATTTTCAGGCAGCTTGACCTCAATTGCCAATCTACCACCACTGAGTGGTTTACAAGGAGCGAATTGGTTCTAACCGATCAGTTGGGAGGCTTCTTGGCTTCTCAATTTAAAGCTACAGTGTCTTGTTTTTTTCCCCCCTCTTCTTTGTCAAGTGAGCCCTGATTTTTTCCTTCTAGCCAATCAGCTGGGAGACTGGGAGGCAGTGAATAGATTGGGGGTGGGGCCAGGCAGAGGTGGTATTTACCGGTTCTCCGAACTACTCAAAATATCCACTACCGGTTCGCAAAAACCGGGGAGAACCGGTAGCAACCCACTACTGCTCACAGCCCTTGCATCAACAGTGAGGCAGAATCAGATTTGTGGTCTGTGTCTGTTCCCAGCCACAGTCTTTAGAGGCCCAGCTCAGCTGTCGTAGGATAAACCAGAAAAGCAGATGAGAAATGCTACATTTTTTGGCAATCCCTTTTGCAATGGATATTGCAAATTTCCACAAATGCAAAGTTTCTGTGCTTTTGCACAAGTCATTTTTGTTTCCATTTCTCTTTTGGTTAACACAGAAAAACTGTTGCAATGCAAGGCTAACTTGTTACAACATATTTTTCATCCCTGGAAATTTTTGTAATGCCTCTCCTTTCTTCTTTATCTCATTTAGAGTCACTTCTGTTTTCTTTTGCTTCTGCTTTTTACGTTTGCTATGATGCTGAATAAAAGGTCCTCTCACTTTACCCACATTATCCTAACATCTGTAGCTTTATTGTGTTCATTATATTATCTTTATTTTAAGACTATTCTCAACAAATTCTTTCCACTTTTTAAATAGTCCTCTATTATTATTTCATTTTGTAGAATAATGTCTCATCCATCTCCCCTCTGAAGGAACTGATTTTCCTTTTCAAGGTTAGAGTCACCATAAAGTATTGTGATCTGAAAGAGCCTTTGGCAATATTTCCTTTGTTGACATAATAGCTAAATTCATAGAAATGCAGAACATAGAAATATGAGTTACAACCACCACTGACCCCAGCCATAAAGTCACTCGCTCTGTGACCGGACTCAATTTTACAACTTTTTTCATGGTGGTTCTTAAGTGAACACAACCGTTATTAAGCAAACCCACCATTCACAGTTCAGGGGATTTTGCCAGAAGTCGGAAGTCAATGCCACTTCCTGGAAAAACCATCAGAAATTGCAGTCCCGTGACCATGGGGCCTGGCATGAATTTACATGCTGGTTGCTGAGTGCCCCAAATGCAATTATTTGATTGAGATGTGTGTGTTTGGGTGAGTGGGAGGTTTGACATCACAAGTTGGAAACTTGGAAAGGGGTGAGGTCCAGTGTTGAAATGTAAAATTTGTTACTACTGGTTCTGTGGGCGTGGCTTGGTGGTGTGTGTGTGTGTGGGAGGGTAATGTGACTGGGTGGGTGTGGCCAACTTTTTTTTTTTTACTTTTAAGAACATTTTTTCTACAACCTCTTCGTCGAAGAGGTTGTAAAAAAATGCTTTTAAAAGCCTCTGATGATCAGGCAACTCAGCTGGGATCGTCAGAGGTTTTTAAAAGCATTTTTTCTACAACCTCTTCGAGGTTGTAGAAAAAATGCTTTTAAAAGCCTCTGACGATCCCAGCTGAGCCGCGCAATCATCAGAGGCTTTTTAAAAATTATTTTTAAAAGCATTTTTTCGGCCAAAGAGGTTGTAGAAAAAAATGCTTTTAAAAATGAAAAAAAAAGGCCTCTGATGATCGTGCGGCTCAGCTGGGCATGAGGGGGGGGAGGGATTTTTGATACCAGTTCTCTGAACCACCCGCCTCCATCGCTACCGGATCAGGTGAGCCAGTCTGAACTGGGAGCATTTCACCCCTGGTGGGGTCCCTTGTAACTTCCAACGGACAACCATGACTGGTTGTAAATTGTACGTGTATCAACTTTTTTGGAAAAGATCTGTATTGCAGGATCCAATCTAGGTCAGTCACCAGGACCAGAAGTTTAGCCTTCCGAGCTTTCAGTCTCATGCTGGAGCCAGTGGTGGGTTTCAAATTTTTTTTACTACTGGTTCTGTGGGGTATGGCTTGGTGGGTGTGGCAGGGGAAAGAGACTGCAAAATCACAATTTCCTTCCGATCAGCTGGGACTCGGGAGGCAGAGAATAGATGGAGGCGGGGCCAGTCAGAAGTTTTACTACTGGTTCTCTGAACTACTCAAAATTTCCACTACCGGTTCTCCAGAACTGGTCAGAACCTGCTGGAACCCACCTCTGGCTGGAGCCCATCCTCAGGGAACTTCTCTCTCTCCACAATGTATCTGGGGATGGGCTCCAGCACGAATTCAAAAGCTCTTCTCTTCTCTTCTCTTCTCTTCTCTTCTCTTCTCTTCTCTTCTCTTCTCTTCTCTTCTCTTCTCTTCTCTTCTCTTCTCCTCTCCTCTCCTCTCCTCTCCTCTCCTCTCCTCTCCTCTCCTCTCCTCTCCTCTCCTCTCCTCTCCTCTCCTCTTCTCTTCCATGCCACGCCACGCCACGCCACGCCATTCCATCCCATCCCATCCCATCCCATCCCATCCCATCCCATCCCATCCCATTCCATTCTCTGGGACAACTCAGATTGAATCCTGCAACATTATTGTGGGCCACATATATTTGCCTTCATTTGTACAATCTGTATCTGTCAGACAAATAAATATCTTCTTTCAAATCCCCATTTTCATGTCAATGCTAAACTGTCCATCGTATAAAAATATTTCTATATTTTGCCTTGTGTTGTATTAATGCCTTTTTCACAGGTTCAGCCACAGCCTAATCAAGACCAAGAACCAAGAACCCTCCCACCATCACAGACAGGGCAAGCCATTTGTATATCAATAGACAGCCAACCCCAATTCCTAGTAACACTGAGGATGGAACCTAGTTGGGTAATGAAATGCCTTCAAGCTGAGAGAGCACCAGGGGCCCCACAGAGTCCAATTCCATATGCCAAATCAATACAGCCAATTGTATTGTAAGGGGAAAAGGAAGCAATAACATGCCCAAGAGAAGCCAGGGAAACATGTAGGTTTTCAGGATGGAGTCTGGATCTTTTAAATGTAATTGCTTTGAGAAATTACCTCCCTTGATCTTGATTGTATCCCTCTGTTAATGCAATTTAGGATTGCATCGGCTTTTTGGGCTGCCACCTCACACTCATATTTAGCTGGTTGTCCACTAAGACTCCAAGATCCTTCTCACAGTCACTGCTATTAAGCCTGATTTCACCCAGTCTGTACGTATATTTGGTTTTTCTTGCCTAAGTGTAAGTAAAGTAGTAAGTAAAGTATTAAGAAAGTATTAAAAGTAAAAGGTTTCCCCTGTCCAGGTGCATCTCCATTTCTTAGCCGAGGAAGCCAGTGTAGTTGTGTGAAGAATACGGTTCCTTCTCACTGAAACCCCTTTAAAGCCCAAATGGCTCAGGGCCAGGCTATCTTCGAGACCGCTTTTTGCCGCATAGCTCCCAGAGACCCGTAAGATCCCACAGAATTGGTCTCTTCCGGGTCCCGTTAGCTAAACAATGCCGGCTGGTGGGCCCGTGGGGGAGGGCCTTCTCTGTGGCTGCCCCAGCTCTCTGGAACCAGTTACCTCCTGAGGCCCAGACCATCCCCACCCTATTGGCCTTCCGAAAAGTGGTGAAGACCTGGCTTTTCCAGCAGGCCTGGGGCTGTTGATCTCGCTCTTGCAATCCGGCGAGATCCGGCCATGAATGGTATGACTGAGTTTTAATGTTTTTAAAATGTTTTTATAATGTTTTAAAATAATTTTTCTATGTTCTTTGTTGTATTTATTTTTTTGCTGTAAGCCGCCCAGAGTCCCTTGGAAGTTGGGCGGTACAGAAATTTGATAAATTAAATTAAATTAAATTAAATGGTACCTATTTATTGACATTTTGCATGCTTTTGAACTGCTAGGTGGGCAGAAGCTGGGCTAGGAATGGGAGCTCACCCCATTGCGTGGTTCTGGAGTCTCAAACTGCCAACCTACCCGTTGACAAGTCCACTGACTTAACCGCTAGGCCCCCTATAAAGAAAGTACGGTATTAGCATCTGGTTGATAAAGCCTCAGAAGGAATCGAATGGGAGAAAAAGACCACTAGGTGGCGACAAAAGACCATGCACACATGACAAAATGACTCAGAAACATCTGTTTTTCCGTGATGCAAATGTCATGAATACATCGAGCAACATCTGTAGGAATTCCTACAGGAAAAACGACCATGGATCGGAGAACATGGCTGTATCCAGCTTCAGTTGTTGTTGTTGTTAGTTGCGAAGTCGTGTCTGACCCATCACGACCAGAGGTGGATTTCAGCAGCTTCTGACCAGTTCTGGAGAACTGGCAGTAAAAATTCTGACTGGCCCTGCCTCTATTCTCTATTCTCTGCCTCACAAGTCCCAGCTGATCGGGAGGAAATGGGGATTTTGCAGTAACCTTCTCCTGGAGTGGGGTGGGAATGGAGTTTTTACAGTATCCTTCCCCTGCCATGCCCACCAAGCCATGCCCACTAAGCCATGCCCATCAAGCCGCACCCACAGAATCAGTAGTAAAAATTCCCCCGGAGTCCATTGAAGCTCACGCCGACTGCTTCAGTGACTCCATCCAGCCACCTCGTTCTCTGTCGTCCCCTTCTTCTTTTGCCCTCCATTGTTCCCAGCATTAGGCTCTTCTCCAGGGAGTCCTTCCTTCCTTCTCATCAGGTGGCCAAAGTATTTGAATTTCATCTTCAGGATCTGACCTTCTAAAGAGCAGTCAGAGTTGATCTCTTCTAGGACTGACCGGTTGGATCGCCTTGCAGTCCTAGGGACTCGCAGGCATCTTCTCCAGCACCAGAGTTCAAAGGCCTCAGTAGTTCAGTAGCATAGCAAAATTTACTGGAAAAAGGAAAAAATTGAAGTCTTATACCAGTTCAACTTCTAATGACATCCCTGTTACCTCTATGTCATTTTTGGGCAAGATTATAAAAAGGGTTCACCCTTTTTTTGAGATTTTTTAAAAAAAGAATTTTCTTTTGTCTTTTACTGTGCCGCTTTAGTGGATGGTCCATGGGATTTGCTGATGCTCTTCTTTGCAGGCACATGTACACCTTGACTTATGACCACTATTGGGCCCAGAGTTTATTGTTGCTACGTGAGGTGAGTTTTGCCCCATTTTATCACTTTTCTTGTCACGTTTGCTAAGTGAATCACTGCAGTTGTTAAATCAGTCACACGGTTGTTAAGTTACCTGTATTGTTGTTGTTGTTGTTGTTACTGTTATTAGCGTATGGCATTATTACACTAACCAGGAGAACACAATGCTACTGCAGAGTAGTAATTTGGTTGGCCAAGATACCAGCCGTTTTATAGGACATGCTTGCATGCTTCCTAAGGTTTGCCACGGGAGAGCGAACTGGCTTTGCACCAGAAAGAAAAATGAATGGCTCTTCCTGCACTATCACCCAAGGTCCCCTCCCTCCACTGGAACTGCCTTTAAAATGGGTGCCGCAACCTGAAAGGTTCAGAGCCATCAGCAATCTGACTGCCTGCACAGAGCACCATCTCGTTCTCCCCACCAAAGTGGTACCTATCTATCTACTCACATAGGACATGCTTTTGAACTTTTAGGTAGACAGAAGCTGGACAGGACAGGACAGGACAGGACAGGACAGGACAGGACAGGACAGAACAGAACAGAACAGAACAGAACAGAACAGAACAGGAATGGAATGGAATGGAATGGAATGGACCTTGGAGGTCTTCTAGTCCAGCCCCCTGCTCAGGCAGGAGACCCTACACCATCTCAGATAAGTGACTCTCCAGTCTCTTGTTAAAAACCTCCAGTGATGAAGCACCCGCAATTTCTAGTGGCAAGCTGTTCCACTGGTTAATTGTCCTCGCTGTTAGGAAGTTTCTCCTTAATTCCAGGTTGCCTCTCTCTTTGATTGGTTTCTATCCATCGTTTCTTCTCTTGCCCTCTGGTGCTTTGTAAAATAATTTGAACCCAACCTGCTATCATGTCCCCCCTGCTACTTCTTTTCTCTAGACTAGCCAAACTCAAATCCTGCAACTATTCATGTTTTAGTCTCCAGGTCATCTTAGTTGCTCTTGTCTAAACTTTTTCCAAAGTCTCTTTTTTGAGGTGTGGTGACCAAAACTGGTTGCAGTATTCCAGGTGTGGTTTTACTAAGTTTTTATAAAGTGGCACTAAGACTTCACGTGATCTCAATTCTATGCCTCTGTGACAGGAGCTCAGCCTGCCAGGCAGTCCTGGGTTCAAACTGCCAGAGCTGAGAACATCTTCAGCATCATTAAGCCACTAAGCCACTACACCTCTTCCTGCAGGTGCTAAATAGAGCTGGCAAGGTTTATCTCTTGGGGAGAAAACAAACATAAAAACAAATAAAAGAACCAGTGTGTAGATATGGAATAGAATAGAATAACAGAGTTGGAAGGGACCTTGGAGGTCTTCTAGTCCAACCCCCCCGCCCAGGCAGGAAACCCTACACCACTTCAGACAAATGGTTATCCAACATCTTAAAAATGTCCAGTGTTGGGGCATTCACAATTTCTGCAGGCAACTTGTTCCACTGATTGCATGCAATCTACTTGTCAGGAAATTTCTCCTTAGTTCTAAGTTGCTTCTCTCCTTGACTAGTTTCCACCCATTGCTTCTTGTCCTGCCCTCAGGTGCTTTAGAGAATAGCTTGACTCCCTCTTCTTTGGGGAAGCCCCTGAGATATTGCTATCGTGTCTCCCCTAGTCCTTCTCTTCATCAAACTAGACATACCCAGTTACTGCAACCGTTCTTCAGATGTTTTAGCCTCCAGTCCCCTCATCCTCTTTGTTGCTCTTCTCTGCACTCTTTCTAGAGTCTCAACCTCTGTTTTACATCGTGGCAACCAAAACTGGATGCAGTACTCCAAGTGTGGCCTTACCAAGGCATTATAAAGTGGTATTAACACTTCGCGTGATCTTAATTCTATCCCTCTGTTTATGCAGCCCAGAACTGCGTTGGCTTTTTTGGCAGCTGCTGCACACGGCTGGCTCATATCTAAATGGTTGTCCACTAAGACTCCAGGATCCCTTGGATTAGAATCCAAGATATCTAATACATTTTGGGTAAACCTGCCATTTCACCGTAGTCCCTCACGCCAGCTCCTCCTTCGTAGCTGCAATCCATCAAGCACACAAAGAAGACCTTTCTTTATAATTAAAATTATACACTTAAAAGACAATATTATCTTTCTTGTACTGGATATTTTAATTCCGTTTCCACGGCTTAAAAAAAAAGAATTCATTTTTACAATGAACGCATTAATAATTTAGGTGCTGAAGAAAACTATTAATCTGATTTTGTTTCTGCTTTGGTTGCTTAAACGCTGCACAATTTGCTCATTCTTGTCATGATGATTTGAAAGGGTTTTTTAAAGCCAGCCTCGTTTTCAAGGAGAAGCAACAAAATTTAGTCACGCGTCTTTATGCACACTTGTTCTTGATGATACCAAAACAGGCCAATGGTTAGCGGCAGTCCCCAACTTACTGAACCCAAAATTCCTTTTGCTAAATGAGACTCTTCCACTTATGACCATTGCAGCATCCCCTTGGCCATGTGATCAAGATCCAGATGGCAACTGACTCATAGTTATGACGGTTGCAGTGTCCCAAAGTCACGTGATCCCGTTTTGTGACCCTCTGGCCAGCAGAATCAATGGAGAAGCCAGATTCACTTAACAACTGTAGTTATCCACTTAATAACTGGCAAGAAAGGTTGTAAGATGAGGCAAAAGTCATTTAACAGATGTCTCACTTAGCAATATAAATGCCCCCGAAGATATGGATGATCCCTGACCCATGCACCTTTCGCCATGCCCTCAAGATGCTATTGTTCCAATAAGCTGGGCTGGCCTAAATATGATTTTTAAATATGATTTTTAATGGGGGTTTATTTTTTAACGGCCAATTAGGACCAAATTGTTTAATATGTTTTTAAAATTGCTTTTAAATTTTGTATTGGGTTTCTTTTATTGTTGGCTGTGCACCGCCCTGAGTCCTTGGGGAGAAGGACAGTATAGAAAATAAATAAATAAATAAATAAGGAGCCTGAGTGGCGTAGGAGGCTAATGCCTCCTGCTAAGGCAGCATTGAACATTCAGCTGCCTGCAATTACTGCGAGTTCAATTCTCACCAGGCTCAAGGTCGACTCAGCCTTCCATCCTTTCTAAGGTGGGTAAATTGAGGACCCAGGTTGTGGGGGCAATAAGCTGACTTTGTATAAATATACAAAAGTATGAAGGCTATTGCTTAATGCATTGTAAGCCACCCTGAGTCTCCGGAGAAGGGCAGCATATAAATCAAATTTAAAAAAGAAGAAGGAAGGAAAGAAGGAAGAAAGGAAGGAAGGAAGGAAGGAAGAAAGAAGAAAGGAAAGAAAGAAAGAAAGAAAGAAGGAAGGAAGGAAGGAAAGGAAGGAAGGAAGGGCTTGGAGGCTCAGCAGACTAAAGCATTGTGATTAGCACCAGCTGTCTGCAATTACTGTAAGTTCGAATCTCACCAGGCTCAAGGTTGACTCAGCCTTCCATCCTTTCTAAGGCAGGTCAATTGAGGACCCCGTTTGTGGGGGCAATAAGCTGACTTTGTATAAATATACAAAAGTATGAAGGCTATTGCTTAATGCATTGTAAGCTGCCCTGAGTCTCCGGAGAAGGGCGGCATATCAATCAAATTAAAAATAAATAAATAAATAATAAATTTAGGGCTCAGTTGTGATTGTAAATCAAAGACTACCTGCATTGGAATAAAACCTGAAAAAAAACCCCAAACTTCTTGATACTGCTGGCTGAGGAAAGGCCCCGTGGGGTTCTCGTCTTTTCCTCTGAGATTCTTGGAGAAAGAAGAAAAGACGCCAGGAGTCCACAGATGGGAGACCCTGCCCTCTGTTAACTTTCTAAAACTTTCTGTCCGGCTTTCATCTACTCTGCAGGGTGGCTGTGAAAAACAACAACAACAACAACATACAACAGGATTACGTGCAGCAGGCACCCTGAGCTTTTTGGAACAGAACGTATTAAGAGATATGTTGATGTGCAGCACTTACATAGTCTAGCGGGATTTTTAAACAGGTTGTTTGTAAACGTTGAGCATTGTTTATATTTGCTTCGAACCAGATTCGAAGAGATATGAAGGAGGAAAGAAAAGGGGGGTGGGCGGGAGGGAAAAACCACCCCAGAGGAAGAGGAATAAAAATCAGAAAGGTGGGTGGAAAGCAGACCGGAAGGAAATTGTAGAGGTGTAAGTGAGAGAGGAAAAAAAAGCAAGACATTCATATGTGGAGATAGAAATCTGAAGGTTTTGCAAGATCAGAAGTAAGATACCACGTGGAGGAGGAGTTTTAAGAAAAAGAGGAAGGTAAAAATCAGCCTGTGGGTGAACAGAGGTGAACTGAATGTTGGATTGTTTCATTCAGGTGATAAGGCATGGCTCTGCTTGCATTAAATGCAAACCCTCATGATAGCATCGGAACAAAACCTAACAATTTGGGGCAGTTGTGACCACAGTTCCTATTAGGAAAGTTTATGATTCAAACCTCAAACCTAAGTCATGAGTCAATTCGTAGCTTACGGGCTGTGTGCAAAGCCACTGCATTCAGTGTGTTTACACTGGATGGAACTTAACCTCTGAGTCGAAATAAAATCTGTGTAAAACTGATAGGAGTCCCACTGAAATCCATGGAAGCGTAGAATAAAAACACAACCACCACACTCTCAGTGGTTCAAGGAAAAGCATATCTGAAATGCCATAGGGATATCAAAGGAGAGGTTCAGGCATTTACCTGAAATTCCAATGAATTAAGTCAGTAACTTTTCAAATATCTCCTTCTCATATTAGAAGATGACATGGGAATATCATATTATTTACGTGGAACATTTACAAGGAAGGGAGGAAGGAAGAGAGGAAGGAAGGAAGGAAAGGAGGGAGGAGGAAGGAAGGAAGAAGAGAAAGGAAGGAAGGAATTAAGGAAGGAAAGGAAGGAAGGAAGGAAAGGAGAGAGGGAGGAGGGAGGAAGGAAGGAAAGGAGGGAGGGAGGAGGAAGGAAGAAAGGAGAAAGGAAAGAAGGAATTAAGGAAGAAAAGGAAGGAAGGAGGGAGGGAGGATGAAGGAAGGAAGAAAAGGAGGGAGGGAGAAGGAAGGAAGGAAGAAGAGAAAGAAAGAAAGGAATTAAGTTTAGTTTAGTTTAGTTTAGTTTATTTGGATTTATATACCGCCCTTCTCCTTGCGGACTCAGGGCGGTGTACAGCCAATTAAGAACAACATATAAACATACACAAGTTAAAATTTCTTAAAATAATAATATAAATGGCCATAAAATTTAAAAATTAACATATTTAAAATACAACTCTAAAAATACTAAAATGTTATAGGGATCAGGCTAGGCCGGCGAGCTGAAAGAGATGGGTTTTTAAAGCCCGCCGAAAGGTTGGGAGGTCAGAGATTATTCTTAACTCTGGAGGCAGATCATTCCAAAGGGTGGGTGCTGCCACAGAGAAGGCTCTCCCCCTGGGGGTCGCCAGCCGGCATTGTCTGGCCGACGGCACCCTGAGGAGGCCCACTCTGTGGGAGCGAACCGGCCGGTGGGAGGCAATTGGCGGCAGAAGGCGGTCCCGTAAGTACCCTGGCCCTAAGCCATGGAGCGCTTTAAAGGTGATTACCAACACCTTGAAACGCACCCGAAAGTCCACCGGCAACCAATGCAGCTCGCGCAGGAGAGGTGTCACGTGGGAGCGTCCCGTCGCTCCCATAATCCCCCGCGCGGCCGCATTCTGCACCAGTTGGAGCCTCCGGGTGCACCCCAAGGGGAGCCCCATGTAGAGAGCATTACAGTAGTCCAGACGGGAAGTGACAAGAGCATGAGTGACCGTGCGTAGGGAGTCCCGATCTAGAAAGGGTCGCAGCTGGCGAATCAGGCGGACCTGATAAAAAGCCCCCCTGGCCACGGCCGTCATATGATCCTCTAAAGACAGCCGTGAGTCCAGGAGGACGCCCAAGTTGCGAACCCTTTCCGTGGGGGCCAATGACTCGCCCCCAATAACCAGCGATGGAGTCAGCTGGCTATATCGGGACGCCGGCAGCCACAGCCACTCGGTCTTGGAGGGGTTGAGTCGAAGCCTGTTTCTCCCCATCCAGACCCGCACAGCTTCAAGGCACTGGGACATCACTTCCACGGCATCGTTGGGGTGGTCTGGGGTGGAAATGTACAGCTGAGTATCATCAGCGTACTGATGGAACTCCACCCCAAAACCACGGATGATCTCACCCAGCGGCTTTACATAAATGTTGAACAGGAGGGGCGAGAGGATCGACCCTTGCGGCACCCCACATACCAGGCGCCTCGGGGTCGACCGCTGCCCTCCTGTCAACACAGATTGCGACCGGTTGGAGAGGTAGGAGGAGAACCACCGTAAAACGGTGCCCCCCACCCCCAGTCCCTCCAACCGGCGCAATATGATACCATGGTCGATGGTATCAAAAGCCGCTGAGAGGTCTAACAGCACCAGGATAGAGGAGTACCCCCTACCCCGGGCCCTCCAGAGATCATCCACCAACGCAACCAATGCCGTTTCGGTGCTGTACCCAGACCTGAAGCCGGACTGGGAGCGGGTCTAAATAGACGGGAAGGAAGGAAGGAAAGGAAAGGAAGGAGGGAGGGAGGAGGAAGGAAGGAAAGCAGGGAGGGAGGAGGAGGAAGGAAGGAAGGAAGAAGAGAAAGGAAGGAAATAAGGAAGGAAGGAAGGAAATGAGGGTGGAAGGAGGAAAGAAAGGAGGGAGGGCAGGAGGGAGAAGGAAGGAAGGAAGGAATTCATTCTTTCTCACACTCTCTGAAATCCATTTCTTAGAGATTTAATCATTTGTGTTTTCATATGTTTGGAAAAGCTGCCCTTGACCTAGTCCACTGGATGAACCAGGCTATCCTGACAAACCTTAAGGTGTTTGCTTCGGGCCAGCATCCTCTGTAGACGTTGTGGACAATTCAAAGACTGGCCTCACACAGGAAGGTCTAAGTTGCTGTGGTGAAATCAGGGATTTTCTGGGCTCCCAGAATATGTGGAGAAGGAGGTGGGGCATAACTAACCCAATGAGAAGGAGCTGCGTGCATGCAACACACTTAGCTATTAAAAAAAAAAACAGCAACATTTGACCAAGCATAGCATGTTGTGCCAAAACAGCCACCAGGAGTGCAAAGCTTATCTTAAGAGCTTTATTGGCAGAAGAGGAGCTATAAACATGCTACATATACGGGTCTGATGCAGCTATGGGCAACTTCTTGTCTTTGGAGCTAAATTATGCCCTTAAATAGCTCTTTTGAAACGCTGAGATTCTTCTCTGACCATAGTTGCCATGGCTCCTTCCTATTTTGAAGTGGTGTGCACATACGCGGGCATGCACAGACACATACAGATAGTGCAAACTATGGTAAGTGTCCCATCTGTACAAATATCTATCTATCTATCTATCTATCTATCTATCTATCTATCTATCTATCTATCTATCTATCTATCTATCTATCATCTATCTATCTATCTATCTATCTATCTATCTATCTATCTATCTATCTATCATCTCTCTCTTCCCATCTATCTCCATCTACATCTATCTATCTATCTATCTATCTATCTATCTATCTATCTATCTATCTATCTATCTATCTATCTATCTATCTATCTATCTATCTATCTATCATCTCTCTCTCTTCCCATCTATCTCCATCCATTTATTTATCTATCTATCTATCTATCTATCTATCTATCTATCTATCTATCTATCTATCTATCTATCTATCTATCTATCATCTATATGTATATCTATCTATCTATCTATCTATCTATCTATCTATCTATCTATCTATCTATCATCTATATGTATATCTATCTATCTATCTATCTATCTATCTATCTATCTATCTATCTATCTATCTATCTATCATCTATCATATCCGTCTGTCTGTCTGTCTGTCCGTCCATCCATCCATCCATCCATCCATCCATCCATCCATCCATCCATCTATCATCTATCTATCTATCTATCTATCTATCTATCTATCTATCTATCTATCTATCTATCTATCTATCTATCTATCTATCATCTCTCTCTTCCCATCTATCTCCATCTACATCTATCTATCTATCTATCTATCTATCTATCTATCTATCTATCTATCTATCTATCTATCTATCTATCTATCTATCTATCTATCTATCTATCATCTCTCTCTCTTCCCATCTATCTCCATCCATTTATCTATCTATCTATCTATCTATCTATCTATCTATCTATCTATCTATCTATCTATCTATCTATCTATCATCTATATGTATATCTATCTATCTATCTATCTATCTATCTATCTATCTATCTATCTATCATCTATATGTATATCTATCTATATCTATCTATCTATCTATCTATCTATCTATCTATCTATCTATCTATCTATCTATCTATCTATCTATCTATCATCTATCATATCCGTCTGTCTGTCTGTCTGTCCGTCCATCCATCCATCCATCCATCCATCCATCCATCCATCCATCCATCCATCTATCTATCTATCTATCTATCTATCTATCTATCTATCTATCTATCTATCTATCATCTCTCTCTCTCTCCCCATCTATCTCCATCCATTATCTATCTTAAGGCGAGTTTATAGCCTTAAGATAAACATAAAGGACTCCATAAAGAAATGCAAAAAGTTCTGCACCAGTGTCTGCAGAATAAGAAGGACTTTTTCTCCCCGAGTTTGGAGCTTGTGATAATTTGAATTGTAGCAAACTGGATTTTTCACCTAAAAATAAGTCTTTGATGCTGTGGAATAAGATCTATGTTGGCTCCACGAGATACACCGCACCAGGAAATTAACTCTACCTTGTGGCTAAAACACCTTTCCTTGAGATTAGCTCTACTGTAATAATAGCATCTTGCAAGGCTGATGGTTCTGGGCCTTCCCCTTCTTATAACCATCTACTTCAGCTTCTTCCAAAATATTATCTGGTTTGTCAGTACCCAACAAATGTCTCAGCCCCTTTGCCTGGATAACAATTCTTGCAATTTCCATCAAGGTCATTATTATTATTTTTTACTCACTTCAATCTATTTCTAGGTCAAGGAATGTTCTGGGAGATGCAGGTAATCTTGCACTGAAGGCCAAAGCATGATGATGAGGGCCCTGGATACTAAATCCGTCAGGGGAAAATGCCTAATGGCACATTAGGGTTTAACCTAGTGGACACAGCATGGCCCTCCCACTTGACCACTCCTTACCTTGGCTCCTCCCATGCTGTATAAAGGTCAATGTCCAGGGGTCCAAATCCAGTCCAGATGTGTACCTGCAACAGAACAACAAGCATTGATTATGTAAATAAAGGATTCGAAATGATCTCACTTGCACTGGAGTTATTTGGGCTCGATCCTCTAAAATCATATAACGAAATCACCAGGATTCAATATCAGCAATTTCTTAACGGTGAGAACAATTAGTCCAATGGACATCTTGCCTCCAGAAGTTGTGGGTGCTCCATCCCTGGAGGCTTTTAAGAAGAGATTAGACAGCCATTTCCAACCCTGGAGGTTTTTAAGAAGAGATTGTACAACCAATGTGGTCTGAATGACATAGGGTCTCCTGCTTCAGCAGGACTAGAAGACCTCCAAGTTCCCTTCCAACTCCGTTATTCTGAAACTTTGCTTTTCTTTAGGGCTTTTAGCTATAACTCTTCATTTTAATATTGTGGCAAGAGGCTTTACTTTAACTTCTGACTTTTTAGAATGCTGTATTATTATGTTTTATTCCATATGTTTGAAGTTTCATAGGAGTTCAAAGAAGGGCTAGAAATAATAATTACATGTAGTCCTTGACTTATAACTACTTGCTTGGTATTATAAAGAAGAAAGGGTCAACCTATTCTCCAAAGGACCTGAAGACAGAAGAAGCAACGGATGGAAACTAATCAAGGAGAGAACCAACCTAGAACTAAGGAGGCGTTTCCTGACAGGGAGGACAATGAACCAGTGGAATGGAAGTTGCCTTCAGAAGTTGTGGGGGCTTCATCCCTGGAGGTTTTTAAGAAGAGAATGGACAGCCACTGGTCTGAAATAGTATAGGTGCTCCTGCTTGAAAAGGGGAAGGGGCTGGACTAGAAGACCTCCAGGGTCCCTTTCAACTCTGTTATTCCATGTTCTGTGACTCCCTATACATTTGGGATTCTTTGAGTCATTAAATACTATGACAATGATCAGTCCCTTTTACTGCAGACATCTAAATAAGGATTCGATCATGCCCCAAAACTGCGCAAACCAGAGAAGCTTTGACTTCTATCTTACACCCACTAGTAGACATGCCAAAGACTGGGGGGTGGGGGTCAGGGAGGGGGTGTAAGAACAGTAAGAAACCTGCATTAAGATTTTGACTTGCAAATAATCTCCTGCTTTTTATTCCTTTTGTCGGTTTAAGAAGCTGGAAAAGAAGGATTTTGTGCATGGAATGCTTTACATTTTTAAAAAAATCTTGGAATGTACTTCAGAGACATGTCAAACAAAGTATATTCTAATCTATATTAACTTTCTCCTCTTTCTGCGGCAGCTTCAAACAGCTATGCTGACATCACACTGTTGGGAAATAAAATAAAGTTCAGCTCCCTACTTCTCCCAAAATCGATGTCCCACCAGGAGGAGCAAAGGTTTCCCTGAGGCTCTGAAGCAATCATGATGCCCTTGAAGCTTGGAAGATGTTCTTCTGGATTCTTTGAGACTTATATAATTTTATTTTCATCTTAAAAGGAAAGACTCATGCTTGTTTAGAACCACTTGGCTGCCTTAGTTCTTTTAAGTTGGTGACACAGAACTGTTATGACCAACAGTTGGTCGTTCACTTTGAGTTCAAAGGGAGACCACTGAAGTAAGAAGCTTGGCAATGAAGAGGTAGCCCTGTCAGAAGCATTAAAAAAAAGACTGGCAGATAGGATCAGACCCAGAGAATGGGATGGGATGGAGTCAGATGGGATGGGATGGGATGGGATGAGAAGGAAGGAAGGAAGGAAGGAGGGAGGGAAGGAAGAAAGAAGGAAAGAAGGAAAGAAGGAAAGGAAGGGAGGAGGAAGGGAGGAGGGAGGAGGGAGGGAGGGAAGGAAGAAGGAAGGAAAGAAAAGGGAGAGAGGGAGGGAGGGGAGAAGGAAGGAAGGAAGAAAAAGGGAGGGAGGAAGAGAAAAAGGAAGAAAGGAGGAAGGAGGGAGAGAGGGAGGGAGGGGAGGAAAGGAAGGAAGGAGGAAGGAAGGAGGGAGGGAGGGAGGGAAGGAAGAAGGAAGGAAGGAAGGAAAAGGGAGGGAGGGACGGAGAAAAAGGGAAAGAAGGAAAGAAGAAAGGAGCCTCAGATAGCTCAACCGCCTGAATAGCCTGTTATTAACATCCAGCTGTCTGCAATTACACCAGTTCGAGGCTCAAGGTTGACTCAGCCTTCCATCCTTTCTAAGGTAGATAAATTGAGGACCCAGTTTGTGGGGGCAATAAGCTGACTTTGTATAAAATATACAAAAGTATGAAGGCTACTGCTTAACGCATTGTAAGCCGCCCTGAGTCTCCAGAGAAGGGCGGCATATAAATTTAATTAAAAAAAAGAAAGAAAAAAGAAAGAAGGAAGGCAAGTAGGAAGTCTAGATGAGGTGTGAACCATATTTTGAATAGTTCTTTGTCCAATTTGTCTTTTGTAACGATTTGATCGTCACCCACAAGGAGCAGCCTTTTTGAAAATACCCCCAGAATCACAATGTGCTTATTCATTAAGAGTTGAACTCTTGTCTTTTCAAAACCACTAAAAGTACTTATCCAGCACCATGGAGAACATTTCTACAAAAGAAACAAAAACATCCTGCTTTGTAAAATCTCCCGGAGTCTCCTCGAGTGTGCCTCGGTGTGTGCGTGCGTGCGTGCGATTTTTTTAAAATAAAAAAACCAGTTGTTTTTTTCTTCCCCCCACAAATCACTTAGAGAATTCTGGAAAAAAAAGTGTTAAGTATATCTTGCTAAGTATATCTGCAAAACGAGCAGAGCCAGTGAAAGCTTTATTTAATTTGGCTGGAGAGTTCCATTGAAAATGGAGACAATAGGAACGATTATGAAAGGTGAAAGAGTATCTGGCACTGTTCTCTCTCCAGCTAGACAGTGTTTCTCAACCTTGGTAGCTTGAAGATGGGTGGACTTCAACTCCCAGAATCCCCCAGCCAGCAGCGCTGGCAAGTCCACCCATCTTCAAGCTACCAAGGTTGAGAAACACTGAGCTAGAAAATGGATTGGCCTGAGATGCTTCCATCTAAACATACTCCTGAGTTCCCTTTATCTTTGTGGTTCAGAGCTTTGCATACTCAGATGATGCTGGCTGGTTACTTGATGGCATGAACCTAATTCTGATCGAGAGATAGCAGAGATTGTGGTTTGGGAAATCCAGAGATAAAAGTCACTGTGAGTGTAATTTCTGCATTTCATCGGCTTAAAGTCTGTAGAGATTCTCAGTCCTCCAGCTCATGGGTGTCCCAAAGTTGTTTTTTTTTCAGAACTGGATTTTCTTGAGATTTTTTTGGAGGTGGGGGGGAAGACATTTCGCTTCTCGTCCAAGAAGCTTCTTCAGCTCTGATAAGGATGGTGGGGAATGGAAGGATTGATATTCCTTGCAGACAGCTGGTTCATTTGCATCCTTTTAGAAGGTTGTTGAAGCACTCGGAGGTTTATCTGTGTCCTCAGGGGTGACCTGAGTAGTGCAAATGATTCCTGTAGTCTGCCATTTTTTCCCCTCTGGAAATCTATTCCTACTCCCACCCCATTCCAAGTAATGTATCTGATATAAAGGGTTATATGAATGCTATGGATAGTATAGGATCAGCTACATGAAGACTGAGGGACCCTCTCTATTCACATTAATTCTAAGAAAGAAAACTGCTTGTTGGAAATATACTAAGTCAGCTAAAATAACATGCTAGCAATAAATATCTCTTAAGGAAACATAGCTGTCAAGATGCAAGGCCATACAGGTGCAACAAAGTTACTTATTAATCTAAGGCCAGCTATGAATCTAGGCATCAGCGGATATAGAAATTAGGGAGGATGCTTAGGTAAAATTATCTCATGTACTATACATTAATGTAGGAATTTAGTAATTAAAAAGTGTCAATTCTCATGTAACGGATGTATGTTAACCATATATGGAAAGTTGCTGTGTTAGCAGAATCCTTTGTCTTGAAAAGTCTAAGAACAGTCACGTCATCCCTGACTCTTTGTTCAGAACTTTCAGATACAAATCTGGTTCTGAAACTGCTCAAATAAACTGACTCTGGCTGACCAAGGAATGTCGTTCAGACTCTCATTCCATAACACAAGGATGTTCATCCCAACTTGTATACCTAAAAGTCTGTAGAGATTCTCAGTCCTCCAGATGATGGTTGTCCCAAAAGGTGCTTTTTCAGGAGGCAACTGGACTTGCAAAAGGACGCAAATGACCAGCTGTCTGCAAGGAACATAAATCCTTCCATTCCCCACTATTCTGTCGGAGCTGAAGAAGCTTCCTGGATGAGAAGTGAAACGCCTTCACAGAAAAAACAAGGAAGTCCAGTTGCCTCCTGAAAAAAAAGCCCCTTTGGGACAGCCATGACCTGGATAACTGAGAATCTTTACAGACTTTTAGCTATACAGTTTGGGATGAACAGCCTTGGAATGGTGTAGGACTGTGATGGCGAACCTATGGCATGGGTGCCACAGGTGGCACGCAAAGCCATATCTGAGGGCACACGAGTGTTGCCCTAGCTCAGCTCCAGCACACATGTGCCCACCAGCCAGCTGATTTTTGGGCCTTCCGGGCCCACCGGAAGTCGGGAAATGGGCTGTTTCTGACCTCCGGACGGCCTCCGAGTAGGTTTGAGGAAGGCTGTTTTTGGCTTCCCCCAGGCTCCTAGAAAGCCTCTGGAGGCTGGGGAGAGTGAAAAATGGGCCCACTGTGCCATCACACGCCAAAAGTGGGGGGAGCACACGCACGTGCACGAGAGGGCGGAGCACGGATGGGCATTGAATTATGGGTGTCGGCACACACGCGCACAATCCCTCCGCTCTCTCCCCGCTCTTGGCACGCGACAGCAAAAAAGGTGAGCCATCACTGGTGTAGGAATATGGAATGAATTTCCAGAGGGGGAAAATTGCAGGAAAATTCCAGGAGCACCACTCAGGTAACCCTGAGGACACAGATAAACCTCCATGTGGCCTCAACAACCCTCTAAAAGGATGCAAAAATGACCAGCCACTTGCAAGGAGTATAAATCCTTCCGTTCCCCACCATCCGGTCAGAGCTGAGGAAGCTTCTTGGACGAGAAGCGAAACCTCTTCAAAAAAGAAAGACCAAGAAAGTCCAGTTGCCTCTTGAAAAAAAAACGCACCTTTGGGACAATTTCATCTGCTTCTAATGTTTAGTCATCCAGCAGCAAGCAATTTCAGTAAAATCAATTCTTATCCAGGATTTGATTTCAATTCCCCAGGTATCATTCGCCAATACAATCAGTTATCATTTTATTTAACGAAAAGCCTCTTCTAGCAGAAGCGGTACATTTAGTCCTCGACTTCATTTAGTGACCGTTTGAAGTTACAGTGGTGCTGAAAAAAGGGACTCCTGACCATTTTTCGTTCTTATGACCATCCCCATGGCCGTGTGATCAAAATTCCAGACAATTGACAACTGTCTCATATTTATGACGGTTGCAGTGTCCCGGGGGTCACGTGATCCACTTTTTGCGACACTCTGACAAGTCGATTCAATTAACAACCAGGATACTAACTGAACAGCTGCAGTGACTCGCTTAACAGCTGTGGCAAGAAAGATCGCAAAATGGGACAAAATTCACTTATATCTGTCTCAGTAACATAAATTTGAGGACTGAATAACAGAAAGTCGAGGGCTAGCTGTATTTGTGCCGTATTTTTTAATGTTCACAATATTTCACAATGAATTTTTTTCCCCTTTAAATATTTTCTCCCGTTAAATAACTTGCGTGCAAATTTCTCCTAAATGTTGACATGTTTTTGCTTGCTACAACTCTTGTAATACAAAGGCAGGAAGACCTCATTTTCAAGGAATGTCGTTTAACTCCTATAGAGTTCTGCCAAGCAGGAATGCTTGAATCTGCCTAGGTAAGGAGCACCTTTCTCTCTCTTATTCCAAGTACTGAAAGGATGAAAACAAGAGACGCCAGTTCCAATTTGCAGTCCGTTGACGTACACAGGATCTAATTTTGAAAATAAGTGTCAGTTAATTGAAATATTTCTTGCAAACCAGACAGGAAACGGGACTAGATGAATTACATCTATATTTTTTTTGGTGAGCCTATATTAACCGAATCTTGCAAGTCTGAAGGCGCAAATTTTCCACCACTCTTTTTATTTAATCGATCCATTAAGGATGAGCTGGAAGGGACCTTGGAGGTCTTCTAGTCCAACCCCCTGCTGAAGCAGGAAACCCTAGACCAGTGGTGAAATCTGAACCGGTTTACTACCGGTTTGATGGCTGCATATGCGCGCCATGCGCCAAATGCATGCTGCATGTGTGCATTCACATTGTACACCAAATACAAGCTGTGCATGCACACACGCAGTGCCCACCAAAAGGAGGCTTGGGAAGGTAAGTAGAACAGTGCAGGGAGGTTGTGATCAGCTGTGGCACACTTGAGAACCTTTTAAAAAACTTTTTAAAAGCATTTATTTTTACTACCAGCTCAGGTAAATAGGTAGTAACAAATGTTTTTAAAAAGTAAAAAAAAAGGCTTCGGCGATCGTGCCGCACAGCTGTGATTGTCGGAGCCTTTATTTTACTTTTTAAAAGCATTTTTAACTACCTATTCACCTGAACCGGTAGTAAAAAATGTAAAAAACAAAACAAAAAACAGTTCTGACGATCAGCTGAGCGACGCATAATCGTCTGAATCTTTTTTTTTCTTTTTAAAGCATTTTTAACTACCGGTTCTCCAGTAAAAAAAAATGCTAAAAAAGTAAAAAAAAAAAAAAGAAGTTCCAACAATCAATTGTCACTCAGCTGATTGTCTGATTGGAACTTTTTTTTAACATTTTTTACTACTGGTTCGGGCGAACTAGCTCAAACAGGTAGTATTTTACGCCTGCCCAAGACCATTTCAGACAAGTGCCTGTCCAGTCACTTTTTAAAAAACCTCCAGTGATGGAGCATGCACAACTTCTGAGAGCAAGATGTTCCCCTGGCTAATTGTTTCCATGGTTAGGAAGTGTCTCCTTAGTTCCAGATTGCTTCTCTTCTTGATTAGTTTCCATCCATTGTTTCTTGTCCTGCCTTCAAGTGCTTTGGAAAATAGGTTGACCCCTTCTTCCTTGTGGCAGCCCCTCCAATATTGGAACCCTGCTATCATGTCACCCCTAGTCCTTCTTTTTTCTAGACTAGCCAAACCCAAATCCTGCAACTGTTCTTCATATATTTTAGTCTTCAAGCCTTTACTCATCTAAGTTGCTCTTTTCATCACTCTTTCAATATCCTTTTTATAACATGGTGACCGTTGCACTATTCCGGATGTGGTCTTACTAAGGTTTTATAAAGCGGTACTAATACTTGACATGATTTTGATTCACTTAACAATGTTTTAAGGCGATTTTAAAAGTGATTGTTCCTGGTATCTTTAAGATTTATATTGACTGTTTCCCTATGACTATCATTAAGTGTTGTACCTTATGATTCTTGATGAATGGATCTTTTCTTTTATGTACACCGAGAGAGTATGCACTAAGACGTATGAGCCTTGGTGGCGCAGCAGCTTAAAGTGGTGTTAAAGTGACACCAGCTGCCTGCAATTACTGCAAGTTCGAATCTTACCAGGCTCAAGGTTGACTCAGCCCTCCAGCCCTCCAGGTAAAGTGAGGACCTGGATCGTGGGGGCAATAAGCTGACTTTGTATAAAAAAGAACACCATTTGGGGAGAGGGGGGGCGAAAGCCCTACTAAGCAGGTATATACAAAAGTATGAAGGCTATTGCTTAACGCATTGTAAGCCGCCCTGAGTCTCTGGAGAAGGGCGGCATATAAATCGAACCAATAAATAAATAAATAAGACAAATTCCTTGTGTGTCCAATTACACTTGGCCAATAAAGAATTCTATTCTATTCTATTCTATTCTATTCTATTCTATTCTATTCTATTCTATTCTATTCTATTCTATTCTATTCTATTCTATTCTATTCTATTCTACTCTACTCTACTCTACTCTACTCTACTCTACTCTACTCTACTCTACTCTACTCTACTCTACTCTACTCTACTCTACTCTACTCTACTCTCTGTTCTATTCTATCTGCCAATCTTGTGCCAGCAGCAGCGAAGATATCAACCTCCACTGCTGGTCTTCCTCTGCTCAGTTGGCCCCTTGATGTGTTGGCATGTGAGTGTGAGTCTCGAGCATCGTAATCAGTGGCAGAGAGATCCGAATCTGCCTAGATAAGAAACACTTTTGTCTCTCTTGTTCCAAGTACTGAAGGACGAAAACAAGAAAAGTCAGTTCCAATCTGCAGTAGGTTGGCGTACAGTATCTAATTTTGAAATTGTGTCAGTTAAAGGAAATATTTCTGGCATTCATATAGCCCAAATGCAAACCAGACAGGAAATAGGACTAGATGAATTACATCTATTTTTTTTGTGAGCCTATATTAACAGAATATTGCAAATCTGAAGGCACAAACTTCCCACCACTCTTTTTATTTAATTGATCCATTAAGGACGAGTCCTTCCTAAGAGCAACAAAAATGATTTAAGTTCTGGAGGCTACATCATATGACCAACCATTGAACCTATAGAAGAGAAGGATTGGGGGAGGTGGGACATGATAGCAGTTTTCCAGTACTTGAGGGCTGTCATAGAGAAAAGGGGGTTGGCCTATTCTCTAGAGCACCTGTGGGCAGGACATGAAGCATCAGGTGGGAGATCATTAAAGGGACATCTAGGAGAAATTTCCTGACAATGAGAACAATTAATCAAGGGAATAGCTTGCCTCCCAGAGCTGTGGGTGCTCCATTACCAGAGGTTTTCAAAAAAAGACCAGTCTTTCAAAAAAAAAGACCAGACAAAAGACCAGGATGGTATGAGACTCCTGCCTTGAGCAGAAGGTTGGAGTAGAACAGTAATGGCTAACCTTTTTGCCATCGCGAGCCAAAAATGGGGGGAGCGTGAAGGAGTCACACACATGTGTGCCCACATCCATAATTCTATGCTCCCTCCAATGCTCCCCCTGCTTTTGGCACATCCTAACATGTGGGCCCAGTAGGCCCATTTTTCGCTCTCCCCAGGCTCCAGAGCCTTTCTAGGAGCCTGGGAAAGGCATACACGGCCTTCCCCACCCCACCAGAGGTCCTCCGGAGGCTGGAAACAGTTTGTTTCCTGACTTCTAATGGGCCCAGAATGCTCAAAAATCAACTGACTGGTGCATGCATGTGTCCCGGAGCTGAGCTCGCATGCCCACCAATATGGCTTCACGTGCCACCTGTGGCACCCGTGCCATAGGTTCACCATCATGGGACTAGAAGATGCCCAAGGTCCTTTCCAGAACTGTGATTCTTCTTTCTTTCTCTGATGGTCAAGTCACCAAGGGCTGGGTCTAGGACAACTCGCCATGGCCAACTTGCTGTATCAACTTGCCATAACCATGTGGCCAACTTGCCACCATCAGTTCACCATGGCCAACCTGCTGTGCCAACTTGCCATAGCCAACTCATGTGGCCAACTTGCCATGGCTAACTTGCCATAGCTAACTCTTGCAGCCAACTTGCCATTGCCAACTCATGTGACCATTGTCCTGGCCAACTTGCCATAGCTAACTCTTGCAGCCAACTCTTGCAGCCAACTTGCCATCTCCAACTCACCACAAGCCAACTCACTGACGGACAACAGTTACACTAATATCAAAGAAACGGTAGAATAGGATCATTTAAGAAAGGCTGTAAAAGGAGGGACCAAATGTAATGTGAAAGGCAAAATTTAAAATAATGTTTAAATTATTGTAAATAAGTAAATGGAATTATTGCATTTTCGCCCGTGGTGAGTTGAACCATGGCAAGTTGGCCACAGTGAGTTGTTCCTCAGCGAGTTGGCTGGGTGAGTTGGCCATGGTGAATTGGCACTGTGAGCTGTCCCATTCCTCCGAGGGCTCCTGCCTCTCTTATCTAATTGCTTCCTGGGCAGCATCTCTTTCCCTCTTCCCCCAAGGTCATCCACACACATTCCATTACATTGACTGAAATGGGTGTAGTTTTAAAGCACTCTTTGCTGAAAATCTCCAACAGATCCCCAAAACCAAGGAATGCTGTCTCAGCTAGGAACATTTTAATCTTTCCTGCCTTCGGGCACTAGGCTGAGACAGAAGATACATACGATGGAACCTTCCATTAAAAGATCCCTTCATGAAAGGATAGCACTTATGATGCATTCCTGACTTTATTTCTAAAAGTAATTTGACGGAGATTTTTCAAACAATATCAGACTGCACCCTTGTTTGAAGTATTACTTACTGTATGCCACCTGGTTGAATGACTTGAGGCAGCTTCCTATCCACGCATTAAAACGTCTATCAACTCACTCTGGTATTAGCCTAAAAGCAATCCTCACAGCTGCCCGGCTACAAAGTCTTTCTCACTAAAAGTCCTATGGAAGGAATTGTTTTTACCAAGTTCTTAAAACATGAAAGGGTTGGGGACCAGTCTGATTTCTGGGGCAAGTGGTTCCACTGAGAAAGCCAGTCCTGGTACAGCCAGTTAGTCCCATCACTAATTATTGGGGATGAGTCATTGACCCCCACAGAGAAAGCTCACAATTTAGGCATCCTCCTGGATGCATAACTGTCTTTAGAAGATCATATAACAGCCGTGGCCAGAGGAGCTTTCTATCAGGTTCGCCTGATTCGCCAATTGCGTCCCTTTCTAGACCGGGACTCATAACGCACAGTCACTCAAGCCCTTGTCATTTCCCGACTTGACTACTGCAATGCTCTCTACATGGGGCTCCCCTTGAAGTGCACCCGGAAGCTCCAACTGGTCCAGAATGTGGCTGCGCGAGTAATTATGGGAGCAACATGGTGCTCGCATGTAACACCTCTTTTACGCGAGCTGCACTGGCTTCCGGTAGCCTTCCGAGTGCGCTTCAAGGTGTTGGTTCTTACCTTTAAAGTGCTCCATGGCTTAGGACCTGAGTACTTACGAGACCACCTGCTGCAACCGATAACCTCCCACCAACCAATACGCTCTCACAGAGTAGGCCTACTCATAGTACCCTCATTAAAACAATGTCGTCTGGTGGTTCCAAGGGAGAGGGCCTTCTCTGTGGGGGCACCTACGCTTTGGAACAAAATACCACCTGGAATACGAATAATCCCAGATCTTCGCACTTTCCGACGTGCCCTGAAGACCTTTCTATTTCAACAAGCAGGGCTAGCATAAACATCAAAATTCTATGCCAAGGTCTTAGTAGATACACCAAGTTGACTCAATTTATTATTTACCGTTTATAAAATATATTTATATGTATATGAAATCTTAATCTGTTCACCGCCCTGAGTCCTTTGGGAGAAGGGCAGTATAGAAATTCAATAAATAAATAAATAAATAAATAAATTCCCCAATCTTGATCTCTCTCGACCAGTGATGGCTAACCTTTTCCGGATCAAGTACCCAAAGCGTGTGTGCCCAAACCACCGAAATGCAATGTGCGCACAGCACCCATGCATGTGCCCTCACGCATGCATGCACGGCTTCTGTGCATGCTCGTTGTGCATGTGTGCACGCCCCCGCATTCATCCCACCCCGTATACGCATGCCTCCTGCACATGCCTTGCTCCCCTGCTCCCCACATGCTGCCCCCTGCAGGTGCCCTGCACCCCACATATATGTATGCCCCCCAGGCACCACCCCCCACTCATGCACGGCAGAGACCCAATGACTAGCTGGCCACCAGGAAACATGCGCGCATGCATGGTGGCTTGTGTGCCCAGAGAGAGGGCGCTGCATGCCTCCTGTGGCATGCGGGCCATAGGCTCGCCATCATGGCTCTAGGTCAATGTTTCTCTGCCTTGGCAACTTTAAGATGTGTGGACTTCAACTCCCAGAATTCTCCAGCCAGAAAAAGCTCCTTTGTGAGGATAGCAAAGTAGACTTTTTGGCTTCCTCAAGGATGGGTGAACAAAATCCTGACCAACATATCGGATAGGAAAACGATGGGCCAGAATCCTTTCCAAGAGTTGCATCTGCGATTGACCTTAAAAAAGGCTGTGGAAATGGTTTTTTTAAAATTTTAGCTATTGTTTTATATACCCTGTTTCCCCGAAAATAAGACATCCCCTGATAATAAGCCCAACTTGGCTTTTGAGTGCATGCGCTAAAATAAGCCCCCCCTGAAAATAAGCCGTCCCCGAAAATATTTAAACGCAGAGCTGAAAATCAGGTAAGATGGCAAGAGAAGCCCCATCTTGTCCCAAGAGCCCCAAAATAAAAAGACCTCTCCAAAAATAAGGCCAAGCGCTTATTTCGGGGTTCAAAAAAATATACGACAGGGTCTTATTTTCAGGAATATTTCGATATTTCCATTTTGGTGTGTTTTCATGTGTCTGCACATCTGCTGGCATTCATGGCTCCCATGACTTGTTTTAATTTGATTTTAATGTGTTTCATTTTTAAAATGCATCAAGAGCTTTTAGTTGGAAACTGCTATATGGGCTGAAGCTTGTAAATGATTGTATTATGATGAAGAATTTTAAGTGTTCCAGGATCCAAAGAATTTAATTGCAGCCTAAAATAACTTTTCTGCCTCCATCATTTTTTCTACTGGTATTGTTGATGGATTGGTTAATGATGGACATGGTGATACTGATTCTTGGGAATTCCTCCTTCTCTCCTTCCTTCCTTCCTTCCTTCCTCCCTCCCTCCCTCCCTCCCTCCCTCCCTCCCTCCCTCCCTATTAACAAATGTAAGTATATTCAGATTCCATGCCTATTTAAGGATTCATCACATCTCTGCAGGCTTCCAAAGATGGAGGACACCAGATTAGTAAATGTGCTTAAGGCTCCTCATGCACACCATCATGAAAACGTCAGTCAAACTTCATGGGTTGGGTTAAGCTTCTGCTACAATCTCTGAGTCAACCAGAGTCATCCCAGCATTGTCTTTTTGATGGAATCAAATCTCAGATCCCAGAATCTCAGTTGCGCAAAGGAATTCTTAGTTTATTTTATTATTTATTTATTAATTGAATTTGTATACCACCCTTCTCCCAAGAGGGACTCAAGTCAGTGGACAGCCAAAATTAAAATACAAACAATACAAAAGTTAAAATAGCTAAAATAAATTAAATCAATCGGCATCCAATTTAAAACCCCAAGTCTATAAAAAATTAAGAAATTCCCATTAAAAAACCATTTAGGTTAGACTTATTTATTCCGGCTTGCTGGAATAAATAAATCTTCAGGGCCTTACGGAAAGTACGGAGGTCTGGGATCAGTCGTATTCTGGGAGGTAGCTCATTCCAGAGGGCGGGTGCCTTCAAAGAGAAGGCTCTTCACCTGGGGACTGCCAGCCGACATTGCTTGACCGACGGCACCCTGAGGAGGCCCTCTCTGTGAGAGTGTATTGGCCGGTGGGAGGTTATCGGTAGCAGAAGGCGGTCTCATAAGTACCCTGGCCCTAAGCCATGGAGTTCTTTAAAGGTGGGAACCAACACCTTAAAGCGCACCTGGAAGACCACCGGGAGCCAGTGCAGCTTATGCAGGACAGGTGTTACGTGGGAGCACCATGTTGCTCCCATAATCACCCGCGCGGCCGCATTCTGGATCAGTTGGAGCCTCCGGGTAGTCCTCAAGGGGAGCCCCATGTAGAGAGCGTTACAGTAGTCCAGGCGAGACGTGACGAGGGCATGGGTGACTGTGCATAAGGAGTCCCGATCCAGAAAGGGGCGCAACTGGCATATCAGGCGAACCTGATAAAAGGCCCCCCTGGCCACGGCCGTCATATGCTCTTCTAAAGACAACCGTGTGTCCAGGAAGATGCCCAAGTTGCAAGCCCCCTCTGTGGGGGGGGGGGGGTCAATGATTCGCCCCCAATAACCAGCGATGGCACCAGCTGGCTATATCGGGACGCCGGCATCCACAGCCACTCGGTCTTGGAAGGGTTGAGTTGAAGTTGGAATCTCCCACTTGGTTCAAGCTATCAATCAAAATAGAACAGAGCTGGAAGGGATCTTGGAGTTCAACTCCCGTTGAAGCAGGAGATCCTTTACCATTTCAGGCAAGTGGCTCTCCAGTCTCTTCTTAAAAACCTCCAGTGATGGAGGATCCACAACTTCTGAAAGCAAGCATTCCACTGGTTAATTGTCCTCACAGTTAGGAAGTTTCTCCTTAGTTCTAGGTTGGTTCTTTCCTTGATTAGAATAGAATCGTATAGAGTTGGGAGGGACCTTGGAGGTCTTCTAGTCCAACCCCCTGCTCAAGCAGGAAAACCTATACAATTTCAGACAAATGACTGTCTATACTCTTCTTAAAAACCTCCAGTGATGGAACACCCATGACTTCTGAAGACCAGCTGTTCCACTGGTTAATTGTCCTCACTGTTAGGACGTTTCCTCTCAATTCCAGGTTGCTTCTCTCTTTGATTAGTTTCCATCCATTGCTTCTTGTCTTGCCTTTTTGGTGCTTTGGAGAATAATTTGACCCCCTCTTCTTTGTGGCAGCCCCTCAAATACTGAAATAATGCTATCATGTCACCCCTAGTTCTTCTTTTCCCTAGACTAGACAAACCCAAATCCTGCAGCCGTTCTTCATATGTTTTAGTCTCCAGGCCTTTGATCAGGTCTGGATGGGAGTCAACAGGCTCAGACTTAACCCAGGCAAGACCAAATGGCTGTGGCTATTGCCTCTTAAAGACTGTGTCGATTGTCCATCCTTGGTCCTGGGGGGAGGGGAAGAAATTGTCCCCCTCAGAACGGGCTCGCAATCTGGGTGTCCTCCTAGACTCACAGCTAAGATTAGAGCAACATCTGACAGCTGTGGCTAGGGGGACCTTTGCACAGGTTCGCCTGGTGCACCAACTGTGACCCTACTTGGATCAGGAGGCTCTCCTCACAATCACTCATGCCCTTGTCACCTCACGGTTGGATTATTGCAACGCGCTCTACATGAGGCTACCCTTCAAAAATGTTTGGAGACTACAGTTGGTCCAGAATGCAGGCCCGTGAACTATTGTGAGTGCACCTAGGTACACCCACATTACACCAATTCTCCGCGAGCTGCACTGGCTCCCTATTGGTCTCCAGGCACAATTCAAGGTGTTGGTTATTACCTTTAAATCCCTACATGGCTCAGGGCCAGGCTATCTTCGAGACCGCCTTCTACCGCATAACTCCCAACGACCGGTAAGATCCCACAGAGTTGGTCTCCTCGCGGGCCCATGGGGGAGGGCCTTCTCTGTGGCTGCCTCAGTTCTCTGGAACCAATTACCTCCTGAAGTCCAGACCACCCCCACCCTATTGGCTTTCCGAAAAGCGGTGAAGACCTGGCTTTTCCGGCAGGCCTGGGGCGGTCGATCTCGTTATAATGATCTTGTGAGACCCGGCCACAAATTGGAGTGTATGTGTTTTAACGTTTTAATGCTTTAATGTTTTAATGTCTTCTTTTAATTTTTGTATGGGATATTATTGCATTGTTTTATTCCCTGTTGTAAGCCGCCCAGAGTCCTTAGGGAGTTGGGCGGCATAGAAATGTAACAAACAAATAAATAAATAAATAAATAAATAAATAAATAAATCAATCAATCAATCAATCATCTTACTTGCTCTTTTCATCACTCTTTCCAACCTCTTCATATCTTTTTTCTAACGTGATGTACTATTCCAGATGTGGCCTTACTAAGGTTTTATGAAGCAGTAGTAATACTTGATGTGATTTTGATTCACTAAACGATGTTTTAAGGGGCTCTGCCAATTTTGTGCCAGCAGCAGCGAAGATACCATCCTCCACTGTTGGTCTTCCTCTGCCCAGTTGGCCCCTTGATGTGTTGGCATGTGAGCGTGAGTCTTGAGTGTCGGAATCGACAGGCACAAAGATCCGATTGTGCACAGAGCAGACATGAGAAGCGTGTCATCCTGCCTTCGTCACACTGTTTTCACAGAAGGCCATCTGTTCAAAGGAAGCCAAATTAGCCATGCTTCTGCTCCTTTTCAAGTCCGCATGGGAATGAGGGCACACAGTCACGTCCTATCAGCTATCCCTTTCTATCGATGGGCGCGGCCTTTCCAATGTTGCCTCAGGAAATCTGATCAGAGCTGGTTTTGTTTCCCAGGGTTACAGAAATAATTGCTCAGCCTTCTCCAACCATTCAGGAGAACAGAGATGGGGGAACGATGGTCCCTTTGATGACTTGTGGACTTCAACTCCCAGAATTCCTGAGCCGGCATGGAGATTCTGGGAGTTGAAGTCCACAAGTCATCAAAGGACCAGGGTTCCCCTCGCCTGCGGTAGAGAAATGGGAGATTGTCACATGATATAAGTCACTATAATTACTATGTATATAGTAATTATAACATGTAAATGTTAGCAGTTGAAAGCACTACTATGTATGCTTAAATAGTAAATGGTAAGAGATGATGGACAGATACATGATACTTCTTAATATGGGAGTTGTGGTATTAGGGGTTAGAAAAAAGAGGTAGAAAGTAGAAATTGGGAAAACATTACTATGTACACTGCTACAAAATATAATATATGTATTATAACTACACTGTATTTGTAAGTCTTAGAAGTTGAAAGATTACTATCATGGATATCTGATACAGTAACAGTAACAAGTTTGAAGGGACCTTAGAGGTCATCTAGTCCAATCGCCTGCTCAGGCAGGAGACATATACTAGGGATTCGAACTGCCGAACTGCCGACCTTTCTGATCAAGAAGCTCAGTGTCTTAGCCACTGAGCCACCTAGCCAGGCTAATATTATATATAATATAATACCTAAGTATTATTATTACGTACTTTCCACCGGACCCTCAAGATGCTTTTATTTCATCGAGCAGGGCTAGCCTAATTTTTATACAAAAGTTTTAATTTGAATTGTCATTTTGAAATTTTAAATGTTTAATGGGGAATTTCATTTTAATTGTTTAATTGTTTTAAATTTTATATTTCTGTGTTTTAAGTTGGCTGTACACCGCCCTGAGTCCCTCAGGAGAAGGGCGGTATATAAATTAAATACATAAATAAATAATAAAGTATTATTATTATTATTATTTAATCTGTAATGAGATTCACAGTCTTTGAGGCTGGTTAATAGCTCAGCAGCTCGAGTCCTAACCAAGGACCTAGGAACTGTTAAGGTATCGTCGGAGGATGTAAGCTGTTCCGAGGAAGGTGGTTTTTTGTAGAGTCAAAATGTTCATGTCTGGTAAATTTAGAATTTCTAAATAGCAGGGTAGCCCTTTGGGTATTGCTCCAAGGGCTCCAATTACAATCGGGACAACACACGATTTCTTCTTCTTCTTCTTCTTCTTCTTCTTCTTCTTCTTCTTCTTCTTCTTCTTCTTCTTCTTCTTCTTCTTCTTCTTCTTCTTCTTCTTCTTCTTCCTCTTCCTCTTCCTCTTCCTCTTCCTCTTCCTCTTCCTCCTCCTCCTCCTCCTCCTCCTCCTCCTCCTCCTCCTCCTCCTCCTCCTCCTCCTCCTCCTCCTCCTCCTCTTCTTCTTCTTCTTCTTCTTCTTCTTCTTCTTCTTCTTCTTCTTCTTCTTCTTCTTCTTCTTCTTCTTCTTCTTCTTCTTCTTCTTCTTCTTATTTTGTATAAAGTAAATTGACTCAGGCAATGTACTGTTCACTAAACACTCATATATATTAAAGAAAAAACCATAAATAAAATCATAGAAAAGAAAGAAAGAAATGGGAGAATTCGGGGCCAGGATGTGGTCACGGTTCCCACCAATGGGAAATGGCCACTTCAAGTGGTCCAGGGTCCCAACTGCAGAAATCACAATTTGCAGCGATTCCACCCTGTCCTTTGATTAGCCAGAAATCAACTGGTTTTGTTGCCTAAGGACAGTGAGACTGTATAAACGATGGGGATGATGCTTGGGGTTTTTTTTAATTTGCCAAATACCATTTGCATGACCGTGACTACAAAGCCGCCGAAAAGCTTACAACACCCTCGCAGGAATATTTACTTAGAAAGAAGTCAAGCTGTGTGGAGTGAGATATTTTGGAGAAGTATGAATTTAATTGCGGCCTAAAATAATTTTGCTGCCTTCATCTTTTCTTTTAGAGGTATTGTTGATGGATTGATTAATAGTGGTCATGTTGATGTTGACTTTTGGGATCTCTCTCTCTCTCGCTCGCTCTTTCTTTCTTTCTCTCTCTCTCTCTCTCTTTCTCTTTTTTTCTTTTTCTTTCTCTTTCTTTACTTCCTCTCCTCTCCTCTCCTTCCTTCCTTCTTACCTACGTCAATCTGTCAGTTTTTTGAGGTAGAGCTGACTGTAAATGCTAAAACTACTCTTATTATAGTTTCACAGTAATCAAATCTTGCACATTTTAATGTGCTTCCCCTCACCCTGCCTTTATTCTATCTATCTATCTATCTATCTATCTATCTATCTATCTATCTATCTATCTATCTATCTATCTATCTATCTATCTATCTATCTATCATCTATCTATCTATCTATCTATCTATCTATCTATCTATCTATATCTCAAAGGAAAAACACATTAAACACATTAAAGGAAGCACACACACACACACTCACACATAAATATTTTGCCAGCTATGGTCATTCTGTTTCTCTGTTCAGGTAAGGATATATCCTGGGGTGAAATCCAGCAGGTTCTGACAGGTTCTGGAGAACCAGTAGCAGAAATTTTGAGTAGTTTGGAGAACCAGCAAATACCACCTCTGGCTGGCCCCAGAGTAGGGTGGGAATGGGGATTTTGCAATATCCTTCCTCCAGGAGTGGGGAGGGAATGGGGATTTTGCAGTATCCTTCCCCTGCCACGCCCATGAAGCCACGCCCACAAAAAAAATTGGATTTCACCAGTGGATATATCTCTGAAATGATGATGCAACAGGGCACACGTTTTCCAGTCCTTTATCACATCAGGACATCATGGGAAGATGGTTTCCAAGGTCTTCATCACCACAGCCCTGCCGAATGCTCTGCAGGACTTTCGGATATTTGGTACTTTTTGAAACTTTTTGGAACTTTTTGAAAGTTCGTATACAGGTAGTCCTCGATTTACGACCAGAACTGAGCCCAACATTTCTGCTGCTAAGTGAGACATTGGAATTTTGTTCCGTTTTACGACCTTCCTTGCCACCTTTGTTAAATGAATCATTGCTGTGGTTTTAAGTTCGTATCCCGGTTGTTAAGTGAGTCTGGCTTTCGCACTGACTTGGCTTGTCAGAGGATCGAAAAAGGTAATCACAAGATCCCGGGACACCACAATGGTCATAAATACATGCCAGTTGCCAAGTGTCTGATTCTTTTGATCTCATGATTTTGGGGATGCTGCAACAGTCATCTGAAAAATGGTCATAAATCACATTTTTCAGTGCCGTTTCAGTGAAGGTCATTAAATCAATCGATCAATCAATCAACCAATCAGAATAGAGCTGGAAGGGACCTTGGAGGTCTTCTAGTCCAGTCCCCTATACCAGTGATGGCTAACCTTTTCTGGACCAAGTGCCTAAAGCGTGCATGCCCGAATCACCAAAATGCAATGTGCGCACAGCAGGGGTGAAATGCTCCCAGTTCGGACCGGATTGCTTAATCCGGTAGCAATGGCGTCGAGTGGTTCGGAGAACTGGTAGCAAAAATCCCTGCCCCCCCCCCCATGTCTAGCTGAGCTGCGGGATCATCAGAGGCTGTTTTTTTTAACTTTTAAAAGCATTTTTTCTACAACCTCTTTGGCTGAAAAAATCTTTTAAAAGTAAAAAAAAAAAAGCCTCTGATGATCCCGCAGCTCAGCTGGGATCATCAGAGGCTTTTAAAAGCATTTTTTCTACAACCTCTTCGGCCGAAGAGGTTATAGAAAAAGTGTTGAAAAAAAAAAAGTTGGCCATGCCCACTCAGTCATATTACCTCCCCCAGCCACGCCCACAGAACCGGTAGTAACAAATTTTACATTTCACCACTGGCAGACAGCCCCCATGCATGCACCCCCGTGGATGCATGCACGGCCTCTGTGCATGCCCCTGTGCATGTGTGCACACCCCCACATGCGCCCCATCCCCTGCACGTGCATGCCCCCTGCACACGCGCATGCCCCCTGCACATGTGCCCCCATCCCCGCATGCGCATTGCTCCCCTGCTCCCCGCATGCTGCCCCCTGCAAGTGCCCCATCCCCCACACATGTGCACGCCCCACCTCAAGCCACCCCCACTCATGCACGGCAGAGACCCGATGACTAGCTGGCTGGTGGGAGGCGTGCATGCATGCGTGGTGGAACGATGGCTCCTGCGCCCACAGAGAGGGCACTGCGTGCCACCTGTAGCACTTGTGCCATAGGTTTGCCATCATAGCCCTAAACCATTTCAGACAAGTGACTGTCCAGTCTCTTCTTAAAAACCTCCATGATGGAGCGCCCACGATATCTCAAGGAAAGCTCTTCCACTGGTTAATTATCCTCACTGTCAGGATGTTTCTCAACTTACGATTGTAATTGCCAGGCTCAATTGCTGTAATAACTCAAGGACTATAAAAGAAAACTGAAGGCAGTTTAGCGTACTGTAAAAATGCAGCTGCCAAGTATTAATCCATGTCAGAAGCTTGTTAGTTGAGGGAGATGGGCATTGCCAGTCAGTATATCTGGGAGGCAGGTAATTGGGGTGTCAGAGGGACCTTGGAGGTCTTCTAGTCCAGCCCCCCCGCTCAAGCAGGAGACCCTATACAATTTGAGACAAGTGACTGTCCAGTCTCTTCTTAAAAACCTCCAGGGATGAAGCACCCACAACTTCTGAAGGCAACTTCTGTTCCACTGGTTAATTAATTACTGTTATAAATTGAGGACTTTCTGTATTTTGATCCTTTGACTCCTTAGCCTCCTTCACTCATCTAAAGAAATGAAATCTACTTCGCCATCAATCAGAGGACAACCCTTGATGGTTACTCAACATAATATGCGCATAATATGCGCACCTCTCAGAATTAGTTTAGAATCAGGTGGTGCTTAAACAGAATAAATGATTTTTTTTTAAAAAAATAACCGGGTCCTTGCAGGACACGAAAATAATTTGAAGGATTGTTGATCGAGAGAGGGGTTATTGAAGGGAAGGAAAATGAAAACACGTTGATTCTGTCTTTGCCACATCCTCTTGTTTTGGCTCACGATGCTTTTTTCCCAAGCCCAGCTAGATAAATATTATCTTTATGTTTAGCCATGGCTGCAACTTGTGATTTCATGTCAAGAAGAGGTGGAGAGAAGTAGATAGGCACTGGGCAGAGTAAAATCAAATTGTGTTGTTGCATTAAGTCAGGGGTCTGCAACCTTAAACACTCAAAGAGCCATTTGGACCCATTTCCCACAGAAAAGAAAACACCGGGAGCCACAAAACCCTTCCCGTGCCCGACTATTTCTTGAGCAGCCACAAAACTAGCATATGTAGTTGAATTGAACATTCTGTTTTCTTCTGAAACTTTTCTTTCCTTGGATTTATTCATGGTTGGCCTATCAGGGGTTGAAAAGCTCAATAAATCGCGTGCCAGTGGGTGTTGCACATATTTTGAGTGACAAGGAGCCGCACCACATGGGTGAAAGAGCCACATGTGGCTCCAGAACCACAGGTTGCTGACGGCTGCATTAGGTACTTGCTATGCATTAGGGACTAGCTATGCTCCGCTGTTGCTACTGGATCACCGAACCACTGGCCAAGATCGCTAATGGATCGGGCGATCCGGTCCGATCTGGGAGCATTTCACCCCTGCTTACGACCGTTGCTGCATCCTCATAGTCATGTGATTAAAATCCAGATGCTTCATAGCTGACTCATATTTATGACAGTTGCAGTGACTGTGATCAACTTTTGCGGGGCAAAACAAGGCAAAATTCACTTCACAAATGTCTGACTTAGCAAGAGAAATTTTGGGCCCGATTGCAGTCGTACGTCGAGGACTACTACAGCAGGAGAAAACAGGAGAGATTTCTTAAAATGAAGACAACAACACTTGCTAAATTTACACCATTCTGTTTTTGGGAGTTGAGCAATCATGTGATAAATTTTGCAGCACTGGCTGGGTTGCTGTTGCAAGAGAAATCTCACTGCAAGCATACAAAAAACCTGGTTAGGAAGAGAGGCTGTGTGGTTCTGGAAAAAATGAGGTTCTACAGGTGTGCTGAGGAGGCCTGTAAACAATCTAGCGCAGATGTCAATGCAACAGCTGCATACCAGGTGTGAAGCCACTTTGCCAAGGGCCACCACATTCCCATACAAGTCAAAGCTGTGAAGTTGTAGGGAACTGAGGTCACCTGGGATTCCCTTGCCCCCCTTTTTTTCTTGGCTTGGGGAATTTTTTGCAAGGGTGCGCTGACAATGTTATCATAATAAGCCTTTTTTTAAAGATTCGCCCTCAAGTTTTCATGTGTTTTTCATGTAAAAAAAAAAAATGGCAGGAAACCAAGTTTCGCAAATGCAGCTCAGCATCAATTGTGCACTTTGGAACGTCTGCCAAAAAAGTGGATTCAAGGGCTTTCTTTGCAAATTGCTCCCGCCTGTGATTTCTTTTTCCTTCTTAATCCTTGGCTTAGTTTTTCATGGTTTTCATCGCTTGAATCTAGTGGTTCCAGTTGCAAATTGGCTTAATCTGGAAGGGCCCTTAAACATTCTTGAACCGGAACCGAGTCACCAGTTCTCTCTTCCTTCTGTTCTCCTTCCATTTTGAGCATTTTGCAACTGCATTTAGCAGTTGGCTGGCCGAAGTCTGGAAAATGCTATGTGCACAATCCTTGGGCAGAAGGGAGCATTTGGGGACTGTGGCATTAACTTCCCCCCCACGCACACATTTATGGTTATTGTGTTGGGGAGATGCCTGTTGTGCTTTCCTGTTACAAGATTCAACGGGATTACATTGTGCTGCGTCACAGAGCTTGTTCTGGATTTGCTAAACCAGGAGTGTTCAACCTTGGCAGCTGCGCGAGCTGTCGTGGGTGCACCTAGATACACTCACATTATACCAATTCTCCGCGAGCTGCACTGTCTCCCTATTGGTCTCCGGGCACAATTCAAGGTGTTGGTTATTATCTTTAAAGCCCTACATGGCTCAGGGCCAGGCTATCTTCGAGACCGCCTTCTACCACATAGCTCGCAGCGACCGGTAAGATCCCACAGAGTTGGTCTCCTCCGGGTCCCGTCAGCTAAACAATGCCGGCTGGCGGGCCCGTGGGGGAGGGCCTTCTCTGTGGCTGCCCCGGCTCTCTGGAACCAGTTACCTCTTGAGGTCCGGACCATCCCCACCCTATTGGCCTTCCGAAAAGTGGTGAAGACCTGGCTTTTCCGGCAGGCCTGGGGCCGTCGATGTCACTCTTGCAATCCAGCGAGATCCGGCCATGAATGGCGTGAATGAGTTTTTAATGTTCTTAATGTTTTTAATTTTTAAATGTTTTTTATAATGATTTTTTAAAATGTATTGTGAGCCACCCTGAGTCTTCAGAGAGGGGCAGCATATAAATTGAATTAATTAAATTAAATTAAATTTTAGGACCTCTGAACTTCAATTCAGAGAACTGGGAAGGGAATTTTGGGAGTTTGAAGTCCATAGATCTAAAAAGTTTCCAAAGTTGGGAAACTTTTTGTTTCTGTGCTAAAGGTATTCTTTCTAGCTGTGTCATTGCCAATTTCAAATGCTGGTGCATGCAAGGAAAATCAAGGGTGGGGTTTTGGTTTTCATCCCAGTGGGAGGCTGTCTCAGGTCTCTCATCCCAGTGGTTTACCTCCCAAAATTCTGACCATATAGTACACCTTTTATTATAAAGGAGAGTCCTTGCTTTCAATTGTGGTTTAGAATTATTTTTTTTCAGAATCTTTCTCTTTCTTTCTTTTTCTTTCTTTCTTTCTTTCTTTCTTTCTTTCTTTCTTTCTTTCTTTCTTTCTTTCTTTCTTTCTTTCTTTCTTTTCTTTCTTTCTTTCTTTCTTTCTTTCTTTCATTCTTTATTTTTGACTCCAAGAAAATATGGCCACCATCCCCACCGGGCACCCAACAGAACATAGCAAAGGGCAGTTGGCATCTTGGAGGCAGCCCAGACACGTCAGCTGTTGTATCAGCAAAACACTAAAACAGCTGGTGGGAGAGCTTGGCTGTAATAATCATTAATTAATAATAACCATTAACCTTAACAGGTCTCGTTTTGATAATTGTGCCTTAACTGTTCCACTGGCCTGATTTGCACAGCATGCAGAGTGAGAAAACACCCACAAAGGATTGAGAGCTCTATTCCTTCCAATCTGCCAAATGTGTTAGCCAGGGCTGGGTGAGGACACAGCTGGGGAGAGCAACCTGGAATTAAGGAGAAACTTCCTAACAGTGAGGACAATAAATCAGTGGAACAGTTTTGCTTCAGACATCCTGGGTGCTCCATCACTGGGGGGTTTTAAGAAGAGATTGGAGAGGCTCTTGTCGGAAATATTACAGGATCTTCTGCTTAAGCAGGGGGTTGGACTAGAAGACCTCCAAGGTCCCTTCCAGCTCTGCACTATTTATAGTATACGCTATATACCAGGGTTGAAATCCAGCAGGTTCTGGAGAACCGGTAGTGGAAATTTTGAGTAGTTTGGAGAACCAGCAAATACCACCTCTGGCTGGTCCCAGAGTGGGGTGGGAATGGAGATTTTGCCATACCCTTTCCCCAGGAGTGGGGAGGGTATGGGGATTTTGCAGTATCCTTCCTGTGGAGTGGGGATTTTGCAATATCCTTCCCCTGCCACACCCACCAAGCCACGCCCATCCCCACAGAACCGGTAGTAAAAAAATGGAATTTCACCACCGCTATATACTACAGTATTCAGTTCTAATCAAGGAGAGAAGCCACCTGGAATTGAGGAGAAACTTCCTAACAGCGAGGACAATGAACCAGTGGAACTGCTGGCCACCAGAAATTGGAGATCTAGACTCCTCTTAAAAACTTCCAGTGATGGAGCCCCCATGATTTCTGGAGGCCAGCTGTTCCACTGGATCGTTAATTGCCCCGTCAGGAAGTTTCTCCTTTAGTTCCAGGGGGCTTCTCTCCTTGATGACAACAGAACAGGGTTGAGCTGGAAGGGACCTTGGAGGTCTTCTAGTCCAGCCCCCGGCTCGAGCAGGAGCCGGGGGCTGGACTAGAAGACCTCCAAGGTCCCTTCCAGCTCTTATTCTAACGGATTGGTGGGGGAGTGAAGCCGCCGGCTGCCTCTGACTCCGCCTCCGCCTCGCCTTGCCTTGCCTTGCCCAGCCGGACGGGCGAGGAGCCAGAAGAGAGCAGCGCCGCCGCCCCTGCAGACCAAGCGGATCTTCCTTGCGCGCGGGGCGCTTCTCCAGCGAAGGTAAGGACCCCACCTCCCCAGCCGGACGCCTCCCGCCCCGTCCCGCCCGAAAGGGGGCTTCAGAGCCGGGGACGATGCTGGCCTCCCGCGGGACGGTGCTGAACCCGGGCGGGAAGGCTGGAAGGGACCGATGCGCTTCGTCCCTGGCGCCGCTCGCAGAGGCAGAAGCGGTTTGCAAGCCCGGGGGAGTCGCTGCTCCCGCCGCCGCCCCCCTCTAGGCTCCCTCCGGGGGCGCGGGACTACAAAACCCCTCGGGCGCCCCCAGCCTGGACTACAAAACCCCGCGGAAGCCCCCAGCCTGGACTACAAAACCCCTCGGGCGCGGCGGGCGCGGCGCGCTCTTGCAAGCACCTGCCGGAGACAGGCTGGTGCCTCGGATTCTTTGCTGCTTTTTTTTTGTCTGGTTCTCTCGGGCTGCTAGTTCAACCGGTGCAGCGGGGAGCGGCTACGAGGCAGATCGGAGCCCACCCCCCCTTTTTTTCCATACTGGGCTGGTTGGAAAAGGGGTGGAGGCTGGGGGCGGGGGGGGGGGGGAAGCCACCAAACCAAATCAGTTGGCCTGTCTGAAGGGGGATGCTGGTAGAGGCCACCTTTCTGCTGTTGTTGTGGCCGTTGAGTAACGCGCCCCATTTGTTTGCGTGTGTGTGTGTGTGTGTTGGGGGGGGGGAGATCGCTCCTGGGGGCTTGCAACAATAGGGTTACCACACCCACCTCCCTTCACGGGTTCCCTCCGCCTGGATTTGAAAAATGCGTAAGAGCTGGCCAGGACTAGAATTCCCACTTGACTCATAAAGGAAGGTTCCTGCAGCTGAGGTCTGAGTGGATGGAGCAGGGGGGTGGGGTCTTCAGGCGACTCGGCTGCTTCGGAAGAAGAGGGTGAAGACCCTGAGATACCTGTGCTGGTGTTTCTCACCTGGTTTTCTCCAGATGTGTTGCCAGTACAATTCTGGGAGATCCTTGCAAGCACATCTGGCAGCTGCCCTTGGTGCACCTGGAGAAAATGAGCAGGGGGCTGCACTACACAAGACCTCCAAGTCCCTTCCATCTTGTTCTGTTCTGTTCTACTCTACTCTACTCTGTTCACTCTACTTTGTTCTTCTCTATTCTGTTCTACTCTACTTTGTTCTACTCTACTCTGTTCTACTCTATTCTGTTCTACTCTACTCTACTCTGTTCTACTCTACATTGTTCTACTCTCTTCTGTTCTATTCTACTCTGTTCACTGTATCCTGTTCTACTCTACTCTGTTCTACTCTATTCTGTTCTACTCTTCTCTACTCTGTTCTACTCTACATTGTTCTCTACTCTACTCTACTCTACTCTTGTTGTTGTCGTTAGTTGCGAAGTCGTGTCCAACCCATTGGGACCCCATGGACAACATTCCTCCAGACCTTCCTGCCCTCTACCATCCTCTGGAGTCCATTTAAGCTCAAACCGACTGCTTCAGTGACTCCATCCAGCCACCTCGTTCTCTGTCGTCCCCTTCTTCTCCTTTTGCCCTCAATCTTTCCCAGCATTAGGCTCTTCTCCAGGGAGTCCTTCCTTCTCATTAGGTGGCCAAAGTATTTGAGTTTCCTCTTCAGGATCTGGCTTTCTAAAGAGCAGTCAGGGTTGATCTCCTCTAGGACTGACTGGTTTGATTGCCTTGAAGTCCAGGGGACTCGCAGGAGTCTTCTCCAGCACCAGAGTTCAAAGGCCTCAATTCTTTGGGGCTCAGCCTTCCTTATGGTCCAACTTTCCTATTCTACTCTACTCTACTCTACATTCTGTTCTACTCTACTCTACTCTACTCTAAAAACCAGTTGATCCAATTCTCTCTCACCCAGAACATTAAATGCAAATTGTGTGTGCATCAGCCTGGGCTCAACAGTATGGCTTGTGACACCTGGTCATCTTAAATGAATTTGATTAAAGTTCTAAAAATGCAGATTTATCTCTCCAATTTGGAGACATATATTTGTTTTAGATTGGCAGTCTCTCTTAAGTCACTATCTGTATTCTTTTATGCATCTAGATTTGGGGCATTTATAACATGGATTTTATGCATCTAGATTTGGGGCATTTATAACATGGATTTGGGACTTTTCATGGCCACACACATATGCATCATGTTATGGAAGAAAATGTTAAAATCCAGATGAGATGTGGAGATATCTGACCTTGACTGACAATTAGTAACTTACCGTCAATTTCAGGAAGTAATAATAATTTAGATAGATAGGGGGGGGGGGATGTTTGTAGGACTTCCTCCATCTTCCACTGCAGTTCTCCATTTATTATCTTAGTGAAGTTTCATAACTGAAAATTGAACATAAAATTACAGGGTTGGAAGGGACCTTGGAGGTCATCTAGTCCGACCCACTTCCTAAGCAGGAGAACTTATACCAGTGTTAGCTAACCTTTTTGCCATCGCGTGCCAAAAGTGGGGGGAGTGTGGTGGGGTCACACACACGTGTGCCCACATCCATAATTCTATGCAACCCGCCACCCTGTGCTCCCCCCGCTTTTGGCACATGATGGCACAGTTTTTTGCTCTCCCTAGGCTCCAGAGCCTTTCTAGGAGCCTGGGGAGGGCAAAAACAGCTTTCCCCACTCCCCCCAAAGGCCCTCTGGAGGCCAGAAACAGTGTGTTTCCTGACTTCTGGTGGGCCCAGAAGGCCCGAAAATCAGCTGGCTGGTGCACGCATGTGTGTCGGAGCTGAGCTCGCGTGCCCACTGATATGGCTCCGTGTGCCACCTGTGGCACCCATGCCATAGGTTCGCCATCATGGCCTTATACGTTTCTGGACAAATGGCTGTGCAATCTCTTAAAAACCTCCAGTGACAGAGCACCCACAACTTCTGGAGGCAAGCCATTCCACTGATTAATTCTTCTCACTGTCAGAAACTTTCTCCTTTAGTTCTAGGTTGGATCTCTCATGAATGATGAACTTCCACCCACTGTTTCTTGTCCTGGTCCTGTACTTCCTGGGGAAAATCATTTGGGGGTAAACATATGTTTTTGCAGCTTCTCCTGTCCTTTTTATTGGGACTAATCACAGCCAAATTGAATTCTCCCACTCTTCAGATCAAGTTGTTTATGTAAAAATTATTTTATGGAAGTCCCAAAGGTGTTTTTTTCAGGAGACCACTGGATTTTCTTGTTTTTTTTTCTTTTGAAGAGGTTTCTCTTCTCATTCAAGAAGCTTCTTCAGCTCTGGTTGGGAATGGAAGGATTTGTATTCCTTGCAGACAGCTGGTCATTTGAAGAATGACCTGTCCGAGCGGAAGAAGCTTCTTGGATGAGAAGAGAAACATCTTCAAAACAAAAAAAAACCCAGAAAGTCCAGTTGTCTCCTGAAAAAGCGCCTTTGGAACAACCATGACCTGGATGGCTGAGAATCTCTACAGACTATTTTATGGAAGCGTGGGCAGCAGACACATTGAGATCACCCTGCGTGTGAAATATAGGCCACAGTTACAACAAACTTTGCACAGGTTTTCCAGCTAACACACACCTTGTGTGCAAACCTCTGAGTCACCCAGAATCATCGTGAGTCAGGTAGCATTCAAATTTAATAAATTATTACCATTAAATTATGATTCAACCTTTGCCTTGAGAAAGTTCAAAACATTCTTAAAGATCCCTCTCATTCTGGACCTCCCCCCCTTTTTTTTTGAACTATTACCATCTGGCAGACGGTACAGGATAACAACAACAAGGACGGACAGGCTGAAAAACAGCTTCTATCCCAGAGCAGTAACTATATTGAATTCTATTGTATAGTGCAATATTAATGCAATATCAGGGGTTTTCAATTCAGTTGTACAGAATGTGAAGGATGTATGTTTGTGTTTTATTTTTATAGTTATAACGTTCACTGAAGATGGCATTTAATTTTGTTATATGAGGTGCAATGACAATAAATTAACCTAACTTTAAGTTGCCAAAGTGGTGTCATCCCAACAAGCCAGGGCTATTAGCAGATATAAGGGAAAGTGAAGTAGGTGAGGGACCACTGAGGAGGTGAGTGTGTTCAGTGGTTACAGATGTGTAAGGCTTGTGCAAGGGAATGGAGAATCGCAGAACAGGGCAAGTTGCCTAGAACTCAGAATGAAGCAGCTCTAGAATCTCAATTGCAATTTTAGGAAAGACAGCCTAAAAATTCACTTTGGGTGGATTTGCAGCTCTGAAAACGTTTGGTCCAAATTTGGGGTGCTTGTAGTTTGGGGTGTCGAGTTGGAAGAGACCAGTCTAGCAAGGGAGAAACTGGTGTGGAACAAGAGAGGACAAATTAAGAGATTTGGGGGCTCTCTGGATAGATGGCCACCTCCCTCTGTCTTCTCTTGGGTTCACCGCAAAGATCCTTAATCTGGATTACTCATTTATCAATATATATCAAATCAAGTCTCTTTATTATGGTCTTTGGCCAGCCTTTATAACAAAAGTAAAAAAATTGAGGAGACTGTGGGTTCCAGTCCAATTTTAGGCATGAAAGCCAGCTGGGTAACCTGGGGCCAATCACTCTCTCTTTGCCCAACCCACCTCAGCTCACAGGATTGTTGTGGGAAAAACAGGAGGAAGAAGGTGTATGGGATATGTTTGCACCTTGAGTTGTTTGTAAAAACCAATAAAAGCAGGATACAAATCAGTAAGAGCTAAAAAGAGAAATAATTTAGCACATTAATTTGTTATTGGGGAATGGAAAAAAATCAGCAACAAACTTAATTGAACGTTTTGTGCAGGAGTATATTTATATTCTGTGTTCAGTGAATGGAATGGAATGGAATGGAATGGAATGGAATGGAATGGAATGGAATGGAATGGAATGGAATAGAATAGAATAGAATAGAATAGAATAGAATAGAATAGAATAGAATAGAATAGAATAGAATAGAATAGAATAGAATAGAAGAATAGAAGAAGAATAGAATAGAATAGAATAGAATAGAAGAATAGAAGAATAATAGAATAGAATAGAATAGAATAGAATAGAACAGAACAGAACAGAACAGAACAGAACAGAACAGAACAGAACAGAACAGAATAGAATAGAATAGAACTGGCCAAGTGTGATTGGACACACAAGGAATTTGTCTTGGTGCATAAGCTCTCAGTGTACATAAAAGAAAAGATACATTCGTCAAGAATCATAATGATAGTCATAGGGTACAAATAAGCGGTCAAATCATACTAGGAAATAATATAAATCGTAAGGATACCAGCAACAAAGTTACAGTCATACAGTCATAAGTGGGAGGAGATGGGTGATAGGAATGATAAGAAGAGTAATAGTAATGCAGACTTAGTAACTAGTTTGACAGTGTTGAGGGAATTATTTGTTTAGCAGAGTAAGGGCGTTCGGGAAAAAAGTGTTGTTCCAAAGTGACCTTCAAGTGGCCACTCCAAAACTCCACTTGTGCTTCTGAGCAAAGTTGCTTTCCAAGAACTGTGCTCATCAACATGACCGGAACCAAGGAAGGGCAAAGGTGAGCAAACAGCTGGATTGCACCGCAAGAAAGAAAGAGACGACCGAGAAGCTGCTTTGCACACGTCCTTCGTTCTGGAGAGGAAGGGGTTAAGCTGCCCTCCATCTGTGTGCTTGCTTGGCTTGAGTTCAGCCCCTTTTTCATTCAAAACACACACACCACACAAACACACAGAGGAGGGGGGGGGGCGGAGAGAGCATAAAAGGCTCTTGGGCTAATCAGGAGTGTGTGATCTCTATTGGTTGAGCCAGTTGGCAGAGTGGAAAAATTCTGCTTCCTTCCAGATCTAATTCATTTTGAGATGAGAAGCAATTTGCTCCAGCAACGTTTTTTTCTGAAGGTGAAAGGCGGGTTTTCCAGGACAGGTGGTCCTCAACTTATGACCACAATTGAGCCCAAAATTTCTGCGGCTAAGCGAGACACTTGTGAATCCCTGCCGTTGTTAAGCTAGTCACACGGTTGGGAAGTGAATCTGGCCAGAGGGGGATGTCACATACTGTAACAACAGGTTCGCCCAGAACAAAAAATGTGATCGCGCATGGGAAAAAACGGCAATTATATAGAATGGGATAGCATCTCCCAGCTGCTGGTCGGAACTACCTGTTCACCTGGTCAGAAAGTCACAAAAGCTGATCGTGTGACCCCGGGATGCTGCAACCGTCATAAATACGAATCAGGTGCCAAGTATCTAAATTTTGATCACCTGATTGCAACAGTCATAAGTGTAAAAAAAAAAAACAACCCAGTCAGAAGTCACTTTTTTCAGTGCCGTTGTCATTTTCAACTGTCACTAAACAAACTGTTGTAAATTGAGGACTATCTATAGTTCCCAGAGAGTTGAACTAGGAATAAGGCAGGGGTGAAATCCAGCAGGTTCTGACAGGCTCTGGAGAACCGGTAGCGGAAGTTTTGAGCAGTTCGGAGAACCGGCAAATGTCACCTCTGGCTGGTCCCAGAGTGGGGTGGAATGGAGATTTTGCAGCATCCTTCCCCCAGGAGTGAGGAGGGAATGGGGATTTTGCAGTATCCTTCCCCTGGAGTGTAGGGGGGGGGAATGGGGATTTTGCAGTATTCTTTCCCTGGATTGGGATGGAGATTTTGCAGTATCCTTCCCCTGGATTGGGGAGGGAATGGAGATTTTGCAGTATCCTTCCCCTGGATTGGGATGGAGATTTTGCAGTATCCTTCCCCTGGATTGGGGAGGGAATGGAGATTTTGCAGTATCCTTCCCCTGGAGTGGGATGGAGATTTTGCAGTATCCTTCCCCTGGATTGGGGAGGGAATGGGGATTTTGCAGTATCCTTCCCCTGGAGTGAGGAGGGAATTGGAGATTTTGCAGTATCCTGTTTCTGTTTCTGTGATGGGGACAGGCAGTTCTGTTGTCCTGGTGAAACTGCCAGGATTCCTCTGGGGTGGGGGTGGGGGCGCAGAGAAATCACCGGAGGCCAATTCAAGTCAATTTAATTAAGGGAAGGATATTGGCAAAAGATGCTGAAACACAGAATATAGGAAGATGTTTTCAAGATCAGATTAAAAGCCAGGCTCATCTCAGGGGCTCTGGGATGCTTACTTCTTGTGCAGCTGTCCATCAATGGGTTAGGTACATGGGTGGGTGTGTTTGTGTGTCTGTGTGAGAAAAGTGAAGGTGGCATCCATGTTTGACCAAAGCCCTGGAAAGCTGGTGCCAAAAGTCTGAATCTTCTGAATTTTCTACAACCAAGAGTTGGCCTATCCTGCAGGGGTTGGTAAGCTTCGGGGGAAACCTCAAGAAATTAGACTGCATCCGAAAAGAAAGTCTAACTTCCATATTAATTAATCTGAATTAATTAGGTTGGTGGAAGGTTTTATCAACGATGGGCAAACAGGAATGGCCAGTGTTGGAGTAGCCAAAGTTTGAGAAGACTGAGAAGGTTCTGCGGAAGAAAGGGGCACGGCCCAAGCAAGATCAGGAAACATTCAGAAGTCATGTGTTTTATCTTTCAGGCAGTCTGCCCTAAACTGCAGTCTTAGATCAGAATGTGGGAGTTTGCAAAGCTGTTTCTAGAAGGATCTGTGATGTTGTCTTTTGAGGAACCTCTCTACTCCAGGTCTTGAGGGACCTCTCTACTCTGGTTCTTGAGGGACACCTCTACTCCAACTCTTGAGGGACCTTCTCTAGCTCTTGAGGGATCTAGCTCTTGAGGGACCCTCTCTACTCCAGCTCTTGAAGGACCTCTCTACTCTAGTTCTTGAGGGACATCTCTACTCCAGCTCTTGAGGGACCCTGTCTACTCCAGCTTTTGAGGGATCACTCTACTCTAGTTCTTGAGAGACACCTCTACTTTAATTCTTGAGGGACCTTCTCTACTCTAGCTCTTGAGGGATCTAGCTCTTGAGGGACATCTCTACACCAACTTTTGAAGGACCCTCTCTACTCCAGCTCTTGAGGGACCTCTCTACTCCAGCTCTTGAGGGACCTTCTCTAGCTCTTGAGGGATCTAGCTCTTGAGGGACATCTCTACTCCAGCTCTTGAGGGACCCTGTCTACTCCAGCTTTTGAGGGATCACTCTACTCTAGTTCTTGAGAGACACCTCTACTTTAATTCTTGAGGGACCTTCTCTACTCTAGCTCTTGAGGGATCTAGCTCTTGAGGGACATCTCTACACCAACTTTTGAAGGACCCTCTCTACTCCAGCTCTTGAGGGACCTCTCTACTCCAGCTCTTGAGGGACATCTCTACTTCAACCCTTGAGGGATCCTCTCTACTCCAGCTCTTGAAGGATCACTCTACTCCAGCTCTTGAACGACCTATCTACTCCACCTCTTGAGGGACCTCTCTCACTGGTGTGCCTTAGCTTAGCTTGGTTTTTCACCAGAAAGGTGATCAGGCAGACAATACACTAATCTTCTCCACAGGAGCTCTTATGCTTTCTTATTCATTGCCATCCCCAGCCCATAGTGCGTCTTGCCAACTGGAGATCCTTGCCTGGTTTGAACAGCTGATTCTAGTCAGGAAAGTGCCAGCTGCTTTGCCTGGTCGAAACCAAGACATGAGATCATCCCTGCTCCTGCACACAACACCCTAAAAAAGGCTCTTGAGATACTGGTTTAGCAAGTAAACTTTGCTTTAGGGAGAGGCACCTTTTCTCAAAAAACCCATGAATCTAGTAACGGCTTTCCTGATGAACACGTTTCTCTAAAAGGCAAAAACACAAGCGTTCAATGAAATGTGTTCGTTGGAAAAGGTGCTACCAGCTTCCTGATTTTTCAACAACCATCGACTAAAAAGGATTTCCTTCCAAGATGGCTCCTTCTTTTAGGATACTTAGCAGAGAGCACAGGCTCTTTACCTGATGCCTTGTCAAGGAAACCAACCAACTAACCAACCAGAATAGAGCTGGAAGGGACCTTGGAGATCTTCTAGTCCAACCCCCTATACAATTTCAGACAAGTGGCTGTCCAGTCTCTTCTTGAAAGCCTCCAGTAATGGAGCACCCACAACTTCTGAAGGCAAGCCCTTCCATTGGTTGATCATCTTCACTGTTAGGAAGTTTCTCCTTAATTCCAGGTGGCTTCTCTCCTTGATTAGTTTCCATCCATTGTTTCTTGTCCTGCCTTCTGGTGCTTTGGAGAATAAATTGACCCCCCATCCCTGATTCTTTGTGGCAGCCCCTCAAATACTGGAATGCTGTTATCATGTCCTCCCTGGTCCTTCTTTTCTCTAGACTAGCCTTCTCCAAATAAAGATGATCTGAGTTTAGTTTAAAGAGAAGTCTTCCTGCTCTTTTTTCTCAGATGCCAGGGTCGTCTCCTTATTTGGGCTCAGAGTTCAGTTTTGTGCTTTTCCTCTGCACTTTCAACTTCCTGGTGGAGTTTTGTACTGCCCCTTTTCTGGAGGTCAATGTATTTTGCTTCTGCTTTTTGTTAGCCTCTGAAACTGGCTGGCCAGAATTGTGAGCTGGCATGGCTGGTGACCCAAACTCAAGGACTTTCTCAAGTTCAGAAATGCTTTTGAAGTATGGCACTGAGCAGGTTGCTTGCTAGGCTATCCCCCTCCTTTGAAATAATGGTGGGTTTCTGATTTTGCATGCCAACATTATCTGATGGCCACTATTCTCTCTTTTCCTATTATATATATATATATATGGTTTAGGTAGGAAGAACCAGGCTCCTACGTAAACCAAGATTTTTATGCAGCCTTTGTTCAGTAAAATCACAGTCCACTAGTTTCTAGGCTTTATTTCTGGCAGCCAGCAAACACTCTGCAGCCCATTGGGAGACTAAGATAGATCTATTTCAGACCTATAAATCCTCATCAGTTAGGATTGTGTTTTCACTGAACTAGGGCTGCATAAAAATCTTGGTTTACGTAGGAAGAGAAATACACATAAAGCCTACAAAAAGGAAAGAAAACAAATACTGTACGTTTACAGGGAGGATACATGGGATGAGGGTGTGGCTAACTGATGAGGGTTTATAAGCCTGAAACAGTCAGGCTTATAAGCCCTCATCAGGGCTTAGTCTCCCAATGGGCAGCAGAGTGTTTGCTGGCTGCCAGAAAAAAAGCCTAGAAACTAGTGGATTGTGATTTCATTGAATTAGGGCTGCATAAAATCTTGGTTTACGTAGGAAGAACCTGGCTAAAGAGAAATACACATAAAACCTACGAAAAAAGAAAGAAAACAAATATATAAATATAAATATATTTATATAAACATATAAATATAAATATATATATTTCTCTTTAGCCAGGTTCTTCCTACATAAACCAAGATTTTTATGCAACCCTAGTTCAGTGAAATCACAATCCACTAGTTTCTAGGCTTTTTTTCTGGCAGCCAGCAAACACTCTGCAGCCCATTGGGAGACTAAGGAGATTAAGATAGATCTATTTCGGACCTATAAATCCTCATCAGTTAGGATTGTGTTTTCACTGAACTAGGGCTGCATAAAAATCTTGGTTTACGTAGGAAGAACCTGGCTAAAGAGAAATACACTTAAAGCCTACGAAAAGGAAAGAAAACAAATACTGTACCTTTACAGGGAGGATACATGGGATGAGGGTGTGGCTAACTGATGAGGACTTATAAGTCCGAAATAGATCTATCTTAGTCTCCTTAGTCTCCCAATGGGCAGCAGAGTGTTTGCTGGCTGCCAGAAAAAAAGGCTAGAAAATATATTGATTAGCCCATAGGCCAGGGGTGTCAAACTCGATTTCATTAAGGGCCGCATCAGGATTGTGGTTGACCTCAGGGGGGGGGGGCGTGGCCAGCTCAACATCACTTGTGTTGGGGCGCCTGTGGTGGTGTGAGCGCTCTGCCAGTGAAAATAGGCTCCCGGGATCCGTTTCCAGCTGCAATGGCCTCCTGCAACCCTCTGCCAATAAATATGGAGCTTGGCAGGCTGTGCGTGGCCCTCGCGACTTCCGTTTCTGGCTGCGATGGCCTTCTGCAACCTTCTGCCAGCAGATACAGAGCCCTGGAGGGCTGCATGTGGCCCTCTCAAGCTCTGTTTTCACTGGCAGAGGCAACGTGGGCTGGTCCTTTGCTGTTTCCAGGGTGGCCCCATGGGCCAGATCTAAACACCCCCCTGGGCCGGATCCGGCCCCTGAGCCTTGAGTTTGACACTCCTGCTATTGGCCATATCAACGTTACAGGTTCAAACCAGAGGTGGGTGTGCCCAGTTCTGGAGAACAGTAGCAGAAATTTTGAGTAGTTCGGAGAACTGGTATATACCGTCTCTGACTGGCTCCGCCCCCATCTATTCTCGGCCTCCCGAGTCCCAGCTGATCGGGAGGAAATGAGGATTTTACAGTAACCTTCCCCTGGAATGGGGTGGGAATGGAGATTTTACAGTATCCTTCCCCTGCCACGCTCACCAAGCCACGCCCACCAAGCCATGCCACGCCCACAAAACTGGTAGTAAAATTTTTTTTTTAATCCCACCACTGGTTCAAACACATAGTACCAATAAAATTCCAAACGAACAATTTAAAATGACAGTCTGGTAAAATGCAACAGTTATAGGATAAAATGCAATAATTTAATACATAAAGATGTAAAATAGCATAAAATTATATTTCTGTATCACCCCTGCTATCTACCCCAATCAGGCCCACCACCTAGGCCGATCTCAGTCGGACCATTTTAATCAGAAATTGTGCTGAATTAAATGTCTGTTTTCAGATTCTGGCCACCCATGAGGTATGTTGTTTTAATATGGGCCTCCCACTGGGCACTGGGCCATATGTTTAATATGTGGATCAAGATGCTTATTTACTATTCAGGAGTTTTGGAACACGTGAGGGTCCCCCCCCCCAGATTGCAAATGATCTGCCCCACCTCATGCCTCCCCCCCATCCCCCCCACCCCAGTTTGAGTTTTGAGTTTAGGGTAAATTGAAAAGAAGGAAAATTAATTTGCAAGAGAAGATGCTCTCAAAGATGAAAGCTTAGTAGTGAACAGACTGGGGAAAAAAGGGGGGGCAGGGAAGACAGAATGCAGAGTAGTAATAATAAAAGAAAGGAAAGGTGAAAGGAATTCCTGGCTGGCTGGTGGATGGGATCGGCTGGTTGGCCTTGGTAACTGAAAGTGCCGCTTTGTCTGGAGAGGGAGGTAGGCAGAGGGGAGATTAGTCAGACCCAAACAAAGAATTAATTCACAGCCGTCTGGGGAAGATTCTTGGGAAGGAAGTCGCAAAGGTTGCTTCAATTGAAAAGACATTGCAGCCTCCGGAGAGTTGCATCTCTGTCTCTAAATAGCAATAACGCTTAGACTTATAGACCGCTTCACAGTTCTTTTACAGCCCTCTCTAAGGGGTTTACAGAGTCAGCCGCTTGCCCCCAACAATCTGGCTCCTCATTTTACCCACCTCGGAAGGAGGGAAGGCTGAGTCAACCTTGAGCCTAGTGAGATTCGAAATATTGGCAGTGGGTAGAGTTAGCCTGCAATACTGTATTCTAATCATTGTGCAGAGGAAGAAGGGAAGGGAAGGGAAGGGAGGGGAGGGGAGGGGAGGGGAGGGGAGAGAAAGGAAGGAAGGAAGGAAGGAAGGAAGGAAGGAAGGAAGGAAGGAAGGAAGGGCAATAGCAATAGCTTAGACTTATATACAGCTTCACAGTGCTGGTTTTACAGAGTCAGCCTATTGCCCCCCCCAACAATCTGGGTCCTCATTTTACCAACCTTGGAAGGATGGAAAGCTGAGTCAACCTTGAGTGAGTCAGGATCGAACTGCTGGCAGTGGGCAGAGTTAGCCTGCAATACTACATTCTGACCACTATGCATCATGGATGGATAGATGGATGGATGGATGGATGGATGGATGGATGGAAGGAAGGAAGGAAGGAAGGAAGGAAGGAAGGAAGGAAGGAAGGAAGGAAGGAAGGAAGGAAGGAAAGCTGGCTGAGGAACTCTGGGAGTTGAAGTCCACAAGTCTTCAAGTTTCCAAGTTGGAGATCCCTGGACCGGACATACCTAGCTCCCTCAACTGTTCATCATACAGTGTAGCCTCCAGACTCTATAACCTCTTTGTTGCTCTTCTTTGCATACTTCGTAGGGTCTCCTTGCCTTTTTCTGTATCATTTGTCAGGAGTGGTTGCAGGCTCTCCTGCCTTGAGCAGGGGGTTGGACTAGAAGACCTCCAAGGTCCCTTCCAGCCCTCTGTGTTCTTATTCCTCACACTTTTAGCCTTGAAACTTGCCTGTCTTCCCACCCAAAATTTTTTGCATGGCAGCATCTAACGATCTTAGATTTTTGGTTCCAAGTTGGCAGAATGACTGACTTGCCCGCAGGGTTCTGGCTGGGTCTCTGCAGCCTGACCTTTCCTTCCTTCCTTCCTTTCTCTCCGGCTACTTGTGACTCACAAAACCCAGAGGAAAGAGGCTCCTTCTGAAGCAGGTAATTGTTCCGTTTGTTGTGAAAGTCAGCGCTTGGTGGGACAGAGCTGGATTCTGCTTTTAATAGTGATTTAAAGGCAAATGATGCCTCCTGGCATGTAATTGCTGGGTAGGGCTGGATCAGATTGGCAACAGGGAGTTCAGGTTGAATGTCCATGGCAGGGGTGAAATGCTCCCGGTTTGGACCGGATCGTCTGATGCGGTAGCGATGGAGGCGGGTGGTTTGGAGAACCGGTAGCAAAAATCCCTGCCCACCCCCCATGCCCAGCTGAGCCGCACAATCATCAGAGGCTTTTTTTTTTACTTTTAAAAGCATTTTTTCTACAGTCTCTTCGGCCGAAAAAATGCTTTTAAAAGTTAAAAAAAAAAAGCCTCTGATGATCGCGTGGCTCAGCTGGGATCATCAAAGGCTTTTAAAAGAAAAAAAATCCTTTTTTTTTCTTTTAAATGCCTCTGACGATCTAAGCTGAATTGCCTGATCGGCAGAGGCATTTAAAAGAAAAAAAGCCTCTGTCGATCAGGCAACTTAGCTGGGATCATCAGAGTCCTTTGAAAGTAATTTTTTACAACCTCTTCGCCGAAGAGGTTGTAGAAAAAATGGTTTTAAAAGTTTAAAAAAATGGCCACACCCACCCAGTCACATTACCCCCCACCAAGCCACGCCCACGGAACTGGTAGTAACAAATTTTAGATTTCACCCCTGGTCCATGGAGATTCTCAGTCCTCCAGGTCATGGTTGGGTGCTTTTTTCCAAGAGGCAACTGGACTTTCTGGTTTTCCTTTGAAGACGTTTTGCTTCTCATCCAAGAAGCTTCTTCAGAGCTGAGTCAGAACTGAAGAAGCTTCTTGGATGAGAAGCAAAACGTCTTCAAAGAAAAATGAGAAAGTTCAGTTGCCACTTGGAAAAAGCACCTTTGCGACTTCAGGTTGAAGCCTCTGCCTTTCTCATCCTAGTCTGACAGTTTTTCTTCAGTGGGTTGGATAGTAGGGGTGGGGGACGTGGGGGGGTGGGGCAGTGGTGAAATCCAATTTTTTTTCCTACCGGTTTTGTGAGCATGGCTTGGTGGACGTGGCAGGGGAAGGATAGTGCAAAATCCCCATTCCCTCCCCACTCATGGGGGAAGGATATTGCAAAATCTCCATTCCAACCCCACTCCAGGAGAAGGATATTGCAAAATCTCCATTCCAACCGCACTCCAGGGGAAGGATATTGCAAAATCCCCATTCCCTCCCCACTCCTGGGGGAAGGATATTGCAAAATCTCCATTCCAACCCCACTCCAGGAGAAGAATATTGCAAAATCTCCATTCCAACCGCACTCCAGGGGAAGGATATTGCAAAATCCCCATTCCCTCCCCACTCCTGGGGGAAGGATATTGCAAAATCTCCATTCCCACCCCACTCCAGGGGAAGGATATTGCAAAATCTCCATTCCCACCCCACTCCAAGGGAAGGGTACTGCAAAATCTCCATTCTGACCCCACTCCAGGGGAAGGATATTGCAAAATCTCCATTTCCACCCCACTCCAGGGGAAGGATGCTTCAAAATCCCGATTCCCTCCCCACTCCTGGTGGAAGGATATTGCAAAACCTCCATTCCTATCCCACTCCAGGGGAAGGATACTGCAAAATCCCCATTTCTGGGTACTTACAGGACCGCCTTCTGCCACCCACCTGCCAGTATGCTCCCACAGAGAGGGGCTCCTCAGGGTGCCATTGGCCAGACAATGTTGGCTAGCGACCCCCAGGGGGAGGGTCTTTTCTGTGGCGGCACCTGTTCTTTGGAACAACCTGCCCCCGGAGATACGTAGGATACCAGATCTCCGGGCTTTTTGCTGTGCCCTTAAAAACTTTTTTATTTCATCAAACTGGACTGGCTTGACCACCACCCCTTAGATATTTTTAATTGTTAATTGGTTTTAGTAGGGGTGTTTTAAATTTTATTGGGCCAATATTTGTTTAATTCTTTTAAAATTTTAAAATTTTATATGTTTTTTATCTTTGGCTGTTTACCGCCCTGAGTCCAGTAGGAGAAGGACGGTATAAAAATCTAATAAAATAAATAAATAAATAAATAAATTCCCTCCCCACTCCTGGGGGAAGGATATTGCAAAATCTCCATTCCCTCCCCACTCCTGGGGCCAGCCAGAGGTGGTAGTTCTCCCAACTACTCAAAATTTCCAGTACCGGTTTTCCAGAACCTGTCAGAATCTGCTGGATTTCACCCCTGGGGTGGGAGTGGGGAACTGGTTAGGGGAAACCTGTGATGCAACCGGTTTGCAACATAGGCAAAACATTACAATTATACTACTGTGTAATGCAAGATTCCAGATTCAGTATTACTTCTGGGTTTTTTTTGAATGCAAATAACCTGGCAACTATGATGCCAGTCATAGTTTTTATGACTGGCATCATAAAAACTAAGATTTAAGTTCTCAGAGGGCTTTATGAGTCACAAAGCCATTTGTGCATTCCTGAATGTTGCCTAAGGAATAAATTTGTTAGCTGTTTAGGCAGCTGCTTCTTAATCTTTTGCTTTAGTTACCTAAAACCGCTTATCAGAAAGTTTTATTGAAAAGAAAGATTGGTATATATTTGTCTATGTCTCAACAGCGGCGAGAGTGGCATTTGCTCAATCGTGGAAGGATGCAGACAGGCCCCCTGACCATCTGATAATAAACAAGATTCTTCAGTGTGCTGAGATGGACAGGCTAACGTATATCTTAAAAGATAAGAAAGATTCAGTATATAATAGAAGTTGGGATAGATATTTAGTTTGGCTCAAAAGAAGATTAAATTTAGGAGAAGGGTGATAAGATTGTCTAATTAGATTAACTAGATATTCACTAGGCTTTCTAACTCTTTACAATTTTTGATAAAAGGAGACCAATTGTTTTGTAGTTAATAAAAAGAACCTGATTGCATTGAAATGTTTGGCTAGGATGATATTAATTAATATTAACTGGAGAGTGAGCTTAACTAATTGCTTAACGCATTGTAAGCGTCTCTGGAGAAGGGTGGCATATAAATCTAATTAAAAATAAAAAATAAAAAAAAACCTCTCAGTTAGTCTTGCTTGTTGTTCGGTTTTTAGTCCTGTGTTTAAGTGTTTCTATGTTTGGCTTCTTATATTGCTTTTCAATTATTATTGTGTATTAATTTTATTGTAAATATTTAATAAAGATTATTTAATTTAAAGAAAAAAAAAGAAAAAAGTCTTATCGAAGTTCAAGGACCAGTCATAAATCTCTTCCTTCAGCGCCGTCATAACTTCCGACAGTCTCTGAATGGAAGATTCAGAGACTGAACCTCAGACTCAACCCCTCCAAGACAGAGTGGCTGTGGTTCCTGGCATCCCGGTATAGCCAGCTGGTTCCATCTCTGACTATTGGGGATGAGATCTTGGCCCCCTCAGAGAGGGTTCGCAATTTGGGTGTCCTCCTGGATACATGGCTGTCTTTAGAAGATCACATAACGGCGGTGGCCAGGAGGGCTTTATATCAGGTTCGCCTGATTTACCAGTTGCGTCCTTTTCCTGACCGAGATGCCTTGCGCATGGTCACCCATGCCCTCGTCACTTCCCGTCTGGACTACTGTAATGCTATCTACATGGGGCTCCCCTTGAAGAGCACTCGGAGGCTCCAACTGGTCCAGAATGCGGCCGCACAGGCGATCATGGGAGCGATACGTTGCACCTATGTAACACCGCTCCTGCGTGAGCTGCACTGGCTCCTGGTGGTCTTCCGGGTGCGATTCAAGGTGTTGGCTACCATCTTTAAAATGCTCCATGGCTTAGGACCCAGATACCTACGAGATCGCCTTCTGCCACCGATGGCCTCCCATCGGCCAATACGGTCCTACAGAGAGGGACTCCTCAGAGTGCCGTCGGTCAAACAATGTCGACCGGCGGCCCCCAGGGGGAGAGCCCCTCTGTGGGGGCTCCCGCCCTCTGGAATGAATTGCTCCAGGAGATAACGTATGATCTCCAACCTACATACCTTTGGCTGTGCCCTCAAGACTTTACTGTTCCAACAGGCTGGGTTGGCTAATTAAATGAATTTTAAGGGGTGTTTAGTTTGTGAGTTTTAATATAGGGCCAAATTATGTAATAGGTTTTAAACTGTTTTTAAATTTTTTGATATATGTTGTTTTATTGTGGCTGTGCACCGCCCTGAGTCCCTTGGGAGAAGGGCAGTATAAAAATTTAATAAATAAATAAATAAATAAATAAATGTAAATCACGCACTACCTGTACTTTTAAAAAACAATATGCCGGAAAGATCTTTATGTCATTCCGACACCTTGCTGTCCGTCATTTCATGGCTTTTCCTCTTAATAGAAATTCTTTGGGAGATTTTCAGATATATTTTGGGACACATCGCAATTTTGAAGTCAGTTTAAAGAAACCTGTTGTGATGGATGGGTCATGGGGTTGGGATGTTGTCACCAAAGAAATAACACCTTTATACAGTTGGGGGGAATTTACGCAGATTTGGGATGTTCTGCCTTAGGGAAAGATAAGGGAAGAAATTCAGGTGAGAAAAGATTCATTTGTCCCCCCTCCCTCCCTCCCTCTCTTTCTATCACTCTATCCCATCCATCCATCCACCCATCCATCTGTCTATGTTGGTCTATCAATTTCTATCTTGTCTGTCTGTCTGTCTGTCTATCTATCTATCATCTATCTATCATCTATCTATCTATCTAGCCATCCATTATCTTCTCTCTCTTTTCCATCCATGTTATCCACCCATATCTGTCTGTCTGTCTGTCTGTCTGTCTGTCTATCTATCTTCTCTCCCTCTCTCTTTTCTATCCATGTGTCTATCCATGTTATCCACCCATATCTATCTATCTATCTATCTATCTACCTACCTACCTACCTACACATTATCTTCTCTCCCTCTCTTTTCTATCCGTGTCTACCCATGTTACTCATCCATATCTATCTATCTATCTATCTATCTATCTATCTATCTATCTATCTATCTATCTATCTATCTATCATCTATCTATCTATCTATCTATCTATCTATCTATCTATCTATCTATCTCTATCTATCTATCTATCTATCTATCTATCTATCTATCTATCTATCTATCTATCTATCTATTCTCCATTCGTCCATCCATCCATCCATCCATCCATCCATCCATCCATCCATCTATCTCCCACTCTCTCTCCTTCCATCCCTCCCCCTCTCTCCCTCCCCCACCCTCTCTCATATGATACACTGTGATGGAGCTACCCTGTTCCTTGTTTATTGCAAAGAATGAATTCAGCTATCTATTAGCAAACCTTGGCTTGCATTAAAGCGGATTAGAAACGGATGCTTTCCAAGTGGTGAGACCTTCACTTTTTATCCTCCCTCTGAGCTCAGGCTGGCAACCGAGGGTCCTTGTCTGCTTTCTATAGCAGGTCTCCGTGATAGACGAGAGGGGGGGCTTGATGTGGACCTCTTTGGCGAGCTGAGGAAGCCGAGCCATGCCAGGGAGTTTTTGTGCCTTCCAGAGGTTCAGAGAGCTCTCTCCCATGGGGAACTTAAACACAGTGGCGTCCTTGTGTCTGCTGTTTCTGCAGTTTCTGTCTCTCTTGTGACCGAGAGGGAAGCTCACGCCAAAAACACAAGGGGGAGGGCTCCTGGGGGGGTGCAGAGATGCCAAACGTGGGTCAGACTTCAGCAAGAGAGGCTATTTTCTGCAGGGTGGCATGTGGAGGCAGGAGAATGGGCACCTGCTGAGATTCTCTTTGTGCAGCCCTCGTCCTTTGCCCAGGGAAGAACTTCTGAATCAAAGTTCTGGAATCTGGTTGCTTCCTGGTTCCTCAGTGGCCAGATTTCATGCTTTGTTAAACCAGCATGCGGAAAAAGCTTGCCAAACTTTGCCTCACCAGACGTTTGATGCTTATGTGTTCAATGAAGGCAGATGCAAGTGTCCACAAACATAGGCTGGGTTTTCCTTTCCTGATAACTGGATCCATTTAGCATCCATTCATCGTATCAGATCCAGCAGCTGCTCTCTAACAAGGTAAGTGTCCTTTTGGTCAATGAACAAGATCACTTAGGTCCGTGATGGCAAACCTATGGCAGGCATGCCCAGAGGTGGCACACAGCATCCTGTCTAATGGCACGCTAGCTGTCGCCCCAGTTCAGTTCCACTATGCATGGGCACCACTGATGGGTTTCAAATATTTTTACTACCGATTCTGTGGGTGTGGCTTGATGGGCGTGGCAGGGGAAGGATACTGTAAAATCTCCATTCCTACCCCAATCCAGGGGAAGGTTACTGCAAAATCCCCATTTCCTCCCGATCAGCTGGGATTTGGGAGGCAGAGAATAGATGGGGGCGGGGGCAGTCAGAATTTTTACTACCGGTTCTCTGAACTACTCAAAATTTCCGCTACCTGTTCTCCAGAATTGGTCAGAACCTGCTGAAACCCACCTCTGGAGAGCAAAGTCTTTGCATAATGTGTCTGAAGTCAGATAACCTGAGACTGGATAGGGGTGCTTTGAGTAAGAATTCTGGGTCGATGTTTTCAACTGACCCATTGGTTTGGTTTCTTGGCTATCCGTAGACAAACAAGTCTAAATCCAGTCACCGTTTGAGAGATACGTAAGAATACCACTGCAGCTCGGCTTTAGGCAAAGTGGGACATTTTAAGGCAAGGTCTACTCACAGGAACTGAATAATACAATAACAGAGTTGGAAGGGACCTTGGAGGTCTTCTAGTCCAACCCCCTGCTCAGGCAGGAAACCCTATACTGTTTCTTAAAAACTTCCAGCACTCACAACTTCTAGACTCTAGAGGCAATTCATTTTATTGGTTAATTGTTCTAACTGACAGCAAGTTTCTCCTTGGTTCTCAGTTGCTTCTCTTCTTGATTAGTTTCCATCCATTGATTCTTGTCCTGTTTTCTGGTGCTCTGGAGAATAGCTTGACTTCCTCTTCTTTGTAGTAGCCCCTCAAATATTGGAACAATACTATCATGCCCCTCCTCCCCCAGTCCTTCTTTTCATTAAACTAGACATACCCAATTCCTGCAATTGTTCTTCATATGTTTTAGCCTCCAGTCCAGTGGTGAAATCATTTTTTTTAACTACAGGTTCTGTGGATGTGGCTTGGTGGGGGTGGCTGGGGAAGGACACTACAAAATCCCCATTCCCTCCCCACTCCTGGGGGAAGGACATTGCAAAATCTCCATTCCCACTCCACTGGGGCCAGCCAGACGTGGTATATGCCGGTTCTCCGAACTGCTCAAAATTTCCGCTACCGGTTCTCCAGAACCTGTCAGAACCTGCTGGATTTTCACCCCTGCCTTAGTCCTCTAATCATCTTTGTTGCTCTTCTCTGCACTCTTTCTAGAGTCTCAACATCTTTTTCTACATTGTGGTGACCAAAACTGAATGACTATTCCAAGTGTGGCCTTACCAAAGGATTATAAAGGGGTACTAACAACTCACATGATCTTGATTCTATCCCTTTGTTAATGCAACCTAGGATTGCATGGGCATTTTGATTACCGCAGCACACTCAGATTTAAATTATTGTCCACTAGGTTTCCGGGATCCTTCTCAAAGTTACTACTATTGAGCAGGTACCCCGTATTCTATACCTGCTGTTGGTTTTTCTGGCCTAAATGTAGAACCTTATTTGTTTTTTCTCCCCTGAATTGCATTTTCTTCACAGGAACTTCACTGTGCGCTGCACTGCTTCACGTCATAATTGTAGGGTAGGGTTGAAGTAGGGATTTCTCTGCTTATTTATAAGTGCATCATTTTATTTGCTTGCCAAAAAAAAAAGCCAGGTCAGACAGTTCAGCTGGCTCAGTTTGTTGTTGTCATTGGTGTGTTTGTGTGTGTGTGTTTTGCTGTTAATGGCTAGTTACTGGCCAAAAACAGAATGGCTGAAGCCTATTGTCACTGGCCCTTTTGTTTTTGCCACTAAGGAATAATGAAAGCACCTTTAAAAACAATTTTTTTTGTTTGATTTAAAAAATAAATAAATTCTGGGAATCAGGTTGTGTCACTTAATTTCACTGGCTCTAATGCAGGAGTCCCCAAACCTGGCAGCTTTAAGACGTGTGGACTTCAACTCCCAGAATTCTCCAGCCAGATCCTAGAGAATTCTGGGAGTTGAAGTCCACAAGTCTTAAAGCTGCCAAGTGTGAAGACCTCTGCTCTAGTAGGTACCAGGAAAGCTGAAAAGATCCTAAAAAGGGATCCTCTCTCAAACTCTGGAGATCAATTTCAGCCAGAATTGAAAGCCTGAGGTGGTATTCAAGGGGTGCTCCAGATGTTTTGGGATTGCACCCAAGGTGCCCATTACTATTGGTATTAACTTTGCTTTCTTTGACCACTTTTATTCTACTTCTATTTTTTTTAAAAAATTTGATTTATATGCCGCCCTTCTCCGGAGACTCGGGGAGGCTTACAATGCGTTAAGCAATAGCCTTCATACTTTTGTATATTTATATTTTATACAAAGTCAGCTTATTGCCCCCAACAAACTGGGTCCTCAATTTACCCACCTTATAAAGGATGGAAGGCTGAGTCGACCTTGAGCCTGCCTGGGATTGAACTCACAAGTAATTGCAGCAGCTGGATCTTAAATGCTGCCTTTGTAGGAGGCATTACTCAAGCTCCTTACACAGCTTTGCATTTTGTGATTTTTTTCTTCAGTTCTTTCTCTTATTAATATGATCCCACACATAGCAGTCCAGATGTTCAGACAGGACTGGCCATTTTTGTCCACTTATTGAGTTCTTCCCAAGGACCTGGGATAGGTAGATGTGGATGTTTTATCATTGCTAGAGATATCGTCGCAGGATGTAAACTGTTCTGAATAAAGATGCCTTTCGCAATTGACCGATGGGGATTTTGTCAATGCCAATGGTGTTCCAGTGGTGCTCCAGATGTTTTGGGATTGCATCTGCTGGGAGAAATATCCATCTGGTTCAGTTCCAAGCCAGGAGAAAGACACTGGAAACATGGAGGCTGATTGGATAGAGAGTTTAATGGCGAAGCAGAACCATCAAGCACATGGTCCTGGTTCAGCTGACCACATGGTGTTGAGAATGAGGGGTATTTATACCTTCTCTTGGGCTTTGCGCTTGAACTTCCTGTTCCTGTGCAAGAACATGTATTCTATTGGCTGTTGTAGGGGTCATAGCTGGCTCTGTAGGTTGTCTAGGTTCTCAGGTTTGGTTGAAGTTTGGACTCTGATGCAATGTCGCATCAGAGATTGTGCAATGTAGTGAGCTCTGCTGCTTAGTGGGTTCATTCTGTTATGTCCTGGAGGGTCATGTCTTAATCCCATCACCCTGAAGCTGGAGGTCTTTTGTCTTGTAGATAGGCTGGCCCAGTCTTTCTTAATGGGTACCAAATATCTGCTGGTGGCTGGGAGCTGCTCTCTGTCTTTAAAACATGTTTTTTCCTTTATCATCCAGGGAAATATAATATTCTGCCTTTTTAATATTTCTCAAAACATTTCATTCTTCTAGGAGAGGGGTGGGTCTTCCCTCACACCAAGGAGCCTATTACTGTTGGAACTATTCTATTTCTATTTGCTGGTCTTTGTGTTTTGTTATCCTCTCCAGTTCCTTCTCTTTTCTTCTGCTGTCTCCGGGTATTGCCACATCCACTATCCAAGAGTTCTTTGTCTTTCTTATCAACCATGCTTAAGTCTGGGGTTTTATGTGCCAAGTGTCTGTCTGTTTGAAGTTATTCTAATTATTATATGGGCTGTTCCTTATTGGTGAAATCACTTCTAGGTGATGCCCTACAAACACATGAATACCTATGATGCCATAATCGTGCAAAAGAGAACTTCCCACTTGCAAAACACAAGCAGATCTCCGGGGGGGGGGGGGCGTTTGCATTCCCTGGAAGCAATTTCCCCTGTCTATTTATTGCGATTTGCAGCCAAGCTGAGCCAGAATGGATCACAGCCTCCACACTGACACATAAATCAACCAGCACCTTCTGTTCCCTGCCACTCATAATATATATTTGCCAGCCTCCGACCTTGGCACTGGCCAACCAGCTCTTGCAGAAGGCAGGTTGTGATTCCAAATGTTACATATTTGGTGGGCATCCAGATTGTAACTGAAGGATTCGGAGGGAGGGGCAAAGTAGCATCTGTGTAAACAACTGCAGAGAACTAGGAAGTGGAGGAGAGATATTTTGCAAAATAGATGGCATGGGGGAGAAGGCATCCCTTTTGTACCCCAAGCATGTCCATGCTTAGCTTATCTCTTGCCTTCTTTCCTGAGCTGGACAGTTCACCAGAAGCTGAGTCATTCCATCTGCTTCAAAAGCTGGGCTGAAGACCCAGTTGTCCCTTCCCAGCTGTCCGAAAGAGAGCAGCTGCCCGGTGGCAGGAGCTCTTGGCCCCTATAACACCACCCAGATCAAGAGCTTCTGAGGAGAAGGGTGTCCTCAAGTCGTTCTGCCATCGAGGGGCCAACCACCTCCTGATCCCTATGCAGGTAGGTGAGTCCCGAGGATAATCTTGGATGTGGAAGGAAGATGGATATCCAGCTCAAGTGGATGGAAAAAGTGGGGAGGTTCTTCCTTCATGATTCTTCTGCAGAAGAATTAATTTGGAAGATGAAATGCTTGGTATGGAGCAGGAGGTCTGGTGGGCACTCCTGTACCTTGTACTGTAAGTTTCCTTTAGAGTTAGTCATTGTCATGAGACTAGGGCAGTGTTTCTCAACTTTGGGCACTCTTAGATGGGTGGACTCCAATTCCCTGAATTCTGGGAGTTGAGGTCAACTAAAGTGGCCAAGGTTGAGAAACCCTGGACTAGGGATTCATGGTTGCCTTTGAAGTTCTGATGGGGGTATTGAGACAACCTTTAGCTGAACCAGAAGATGATTCACAACTTAACGTATGATGGAGTTGTGGGCCCCTCTGCTCTTGCTACATTTTCTCCATTTGAAGTTGCAGCTTCAAATTATAAAAAAGTAATTCCATGCAAGGGACATTTTGCTGCTGGCCACAGTTGTATTTTGGAAAGGATCTGCTTGGAGAGAAGGTCGAACTTCATTCAGATGGCTGAGTTCAACCCGTCTTACCAGGATGAATTAAAATGGGACTATCCATGGAAGGAATCCAGCTGATGTCTTTTCCTGTTGGATCAACCAGTGGGGCTTATTGCCTTGGGTGCTGCATAGTGTACAAATCCAGATGTTTGCTGTGTTAACCTGGGTTTGTGAATAAGGGTTGTGTAGACCATCTATTGATCAGATCAGGAGTCCCCAAGCTCATTGAGTGCTTCATGACGTTTCTGATTGTTCAGTGACTTCCCCCACACACCACCAATTTTTTTTAATGAAACCAATTTAATAAATATTACAGGTAGTCCTCGACTTATGACCAGAACTGAGACCAACATTTCTGTTGTTAAGTGAGATGTTTGATAAATGTGTTTTGACCCTTTTACAACCTTTCTTGCCACAGCTGTTAAGTGAATCACTCAGTGGTGAAATCCAATTTTTTTTTTTACTACCGGTTCTATAGGTGTGGCTTGGTGGGTATGGCAGGGGAAGGGTACTGCAAAATCCCCATTCCCTCCCCACTCCAGGGGAAGGATACTGCAAAATCCCCATTCCTTCCCCATTCCAGGGGGAAGGATATTGCAAAATCCCCACTCCCACCCCACTCCAGGGGGAAGGATACTGCAAAATCCCCATTCCCTCCCCACTCCTGGGGGAAGGATATTGCAAAATCTCTATTCCCACCCCACTCCAGGGGAAGGATACTGCAAAATCCCCATTCCTTCCCCACTCCTGGGGGAAGGATATTGCAAAATCCCCACTCCCTCCCCACTCTTGGGGGAAGGATATTGCAAAATCCCCACCCCACCCCACTCCAGGGGGAAGGATATTGCAAAATCCTCCCTCCCTCCCCACTCTGGGGCCAGCCAGTGGTGGCATTTGCCAGTTCTCCGAACTGCTCAAAATTTCCGCTACCAGTTTGCCAGAACCTGTCAGAACCTGCTGGATTTCTGGAATCACTGCAGTTGTTAAATTAATAACACACAGTTATTAAATGAATCTGGCTTCCTCATTGATTTTGTTTGTCAAAAGTTTGCAAAAGGGAATCACATGACCTTGGCATACTGCAACAGTCATAAATATGAATCAGTTGCCAATCATCTAAATTTTGATCACGTGATCATGGGGATGCTGTAATAGCTGTAACAGTGAAAAATGGTCATAAGTCACTTTTTTCAGTGCCGTCGTAACTTTGAATAGTCACTAAACGAACTATTGTAAGTCAAGGACTACCTATATTTCAGTTAATAGTACAATGAACCACTTGGATAATCCCCTCATAGCTGGCTAGGGAATTCTGGGAGTTGAAGTCCACACATCTTAAAGATGCTGAGTCTATATAGCAATGCCATTTTTTAAAATTAAGAAATCCTTTAAACCAGAGGTCTTCAAACTTGGCAACTTTAAGACTTGTGGACTTCAACTCCCAGAATTCTCCAGCCAGTATGCTGGCTGGAGAATTCTGGGAGTTGAAGTCCACAAGCTAAGCTGGCTAGAGAATTCTGGGAATTGAAGTCCACAAGCTAAACTGGCTAGAGAATTCTGGGAATTGAAGTCCACAAGCTAAGCTGGCTGGAGAATTCTGGGAGTTGAAGTCCACAAGCTAAGCTGGCTGGAGAATTCTGGGAGTTGAAGTCCACAAGCTAAGCTGGTTAGAGAATTCTGGGAATTGAAGTCCACAAGCTAAACTGGCTGGAGAATTCTGGGAATTGAAGTCCACAAGTCTTAAAGCTGCCAAGTTGGAAGACCTCTGCTTTAAATGAAGAAACCCCATGGATAAGGGAGAGGCCTTGTTTTCAGGAAAGGAAAATTTCTAAAAAACATTGAGAGAGCTGATGCCTGACTTTGATCAATGGCTGAGGGTTTCAAATAGGCTGAGTCAACGACAGAATTCTAGGAAAGGAAGTGGGTTTAGTTTGATGCAAAACGTCTCGTTTTTTGAATGATCTTGTGGTTTCCTTTTCTCAAGATATTTCCCTCAGCACCTGGGATACAGGAGTTGGAGCTGTCGCTGGCTCCCAAAGCTGGCTGCCAAATGTGATTTTTTAATGCAAAGGAAAGGAGAAATTCTTAAATATATGGATTTTAAAATTTTATTTATTTATATCCACCTTTGTTATTTTTACAAATAACCCAAGGCAAAGAACATATTCAACATATCTTCTTCCACCTATTTTCCCCATAACAACAACTCTGTGAGGTGGGTAGGGTTGAGGCGGGACTAGAATTCACCATCTCCTAAGAACTAAGGCAGAACTAGAATTTACAGCCTCCTAGTGACTGGGCCAAATTCACCCAACTGGCTTTCATGTCTAAGGCAGGACTAAAACTCTCCATCTCCTGGTGATTGGCCCAAAGTCATCTAGGCAGCTTTCATGCCTAAGGTAGGACTTGAACTCACCATCTCCTGGTGATTGGCCCAAATTCATCCAGCCAGCTTTCATTTTAAGGCAGGGCTTGAACTCACAGTCCCCTGCTTTTTAGCCTAGTGCCTTCACCACTAGATTACAAGCATGCATTTCACTGATTTCATGAATGACATTGGACATCAAATCTGATTAGTTTTAACTGAAGTGTCCTCCTGTTTTTACTTGTCTTCTGCTTGTGTCCAAATTGTTGGCGTGTCCCCACTTTCAACTTTCATTCAGTCTGGAGCCCTGTAAAAGATCAAGATCACATCTCTCAAAATCCCCAGTCAGCTGGTTGGGGAATTCTGGGAGTTGAAGTCTACCTGTCTTAAAGTGGCCAATACTGAGTAACATTGGTTTAGATGGTAGTTGCTGTTCTGGCCCCGTGCCCAGAAATAACCTCCCCTCAGACAACCAGAGGCTAATGAACTGGCAGGCAACCAAGTGAGATGATAACAAAGGTCGGCAGCAATCCGCAGCTGCTTGCCAACGTCTTTATTAAAAGGTCCGTCACATACACACCAAAGCTGAGACGCAGGGCCGATTCAAAACCGGGATCCACGAATCTTTGTTTTGTTCGTCACAGAGATATGGCTACAATCCCTCTCTTATATAGTCTGGGAGGAGGCGTGGTCCACCAGCTAATCACGACCACGCCTTTTCCTCTGCTGGGCTCTCCTGTCTCTCCGACGCTGGCGAGGGTCCAACCAAAACTCACTCCCCTCGTCAATGTCCTCCTGTGGCTGCGGGGACGAGCTTGGCTCTGGGCCTATCTCCTGCCCTTCGGTGTCCTCCGGAGGCATTGCCAGAGAGGAGAGTCCTGGAGAAGGAGGCCTTGCCAACTCCTCTCCCTCACTCTCAGAGTCCTCCCCTGCTGATGACGCAGGCTCAGGCAACGGAGCCACAACACTTGCTCTCTGGGAGTAACAAAACTGGAGGTCTGATCCTGACACAGTCCTTGAATCCTGATCTGTACATTCGTCTTTGGAGACCTGTCAGGGTGGTTGGGGATTATTGGCATTGCAATTAAGTGCACAAGTTTAGGGAAGGGTGATTACTAAAACAGAACCAGTTTGATTTAGTGGTTAAGGCACTAGACTAGAAAATGGAAGAATTGTGAGTTTGAGTCCTGCTTTAGGCACAAAAGCCATTTGGATGACTTTGGGCCAATCACCAGGAGGCAGTGAGTTCTAGTCCTATCTTTGGGAGAAGCAAGCTGGTGACTTTGAGCCAATCACTAGGAGAGCGTGAATTCTAGTCTCACCTTAGACATGAAAAGCGGCTGGGTGACTTTGGGCCAGTCCCTCTCTCTCAGCCCAACCCACCTCACAGGGTTGTTGTTAGGAAACTAGGAGGAGGAAGGCATGTTGGATACGTTCTTATGTTACTTGCAAAAATAATAAAGGCAGGAAACCAATGCATAAAGAAATAAAATAAGGTTTGGGGAGAGAGAGAGAGAGAGTTTGGCACAGAAGAGAAAAGGGCTGAGTAACGGTGTGTCATCTGGGCTGCCAGGATGCCATGACTCATCCTTGGAATGCTGCTTATGTCACTTTAGGATCAGGGCCAGTGCCTCCTGTCCAGGGGTCTATGAGGTCATTCCTCTTTCCCAGGTAGTTGTATGGCTGATAAATGCGGAACAGAAGTGGGGGGAGGCAGGAAGTGCAGTGAAGGGGAGGAAGAACAGTTATAATTGCACAAATATTTTATTCCCCCTGGAGTTCTCCTGGGGACACTCTGTTCGGCCTCGCCATCTGACGAAGAGGGGACTTTTTATGTCGAATTGTTCTTGCACCCAAATGATGGCTCTTGGGCTGCTGGAAAGAACGTTCTAAATATACCCCAAGGAGGCTTGTTGGGAACAGCCTGGGCTGGAGATTAAACTCTTTGTTCTGCCACAAAGGAAGAAAAACCTTGATTCCGGTACGCGGGGCGGTTGAAAAATAAAGGATCTTGGCCCTGCAGCATCTGGGAAGAGGAAGGTCTGCCTAGCCTGACCTTCCGAGATAAGACGGCTCCTTGTGCCAAGCCCCGGCGTGCATCCCTGCGCTTTGGCTGCGCTGAATGTTCTGGGGTGGCTGAGCTGCTTGGAGGAGCTGCTCAGTTTCAAAGAACAGGCCAGGCGCCTTGAAGTGAGAAGCGTCTGACATCGGGCCTTAATTGCAGAAGAAGCCAATGGCAAGAAGGCCCAGCCTCGCCCAAGCTTCTAAGAAGTGGCTTGAGGACACAAAGGCGCCGTTGTGGCCAGGAAAGCAAGATGTGAATTGAACAGAGTTTCCTACCTTTGGAACAGGGACTTCCCTTCTCTTCTTGTTGGGCTGCAGCCCAGCTCTGTTGCAGTGGAAACCTACCAGTTCAGTCCCCAACAATCCTACAGTGTAGTTGGTCACTTAAGATCCAGTCTGGCTTTAGAAGGATCTCATATAAAGGCAATGCAAGTGTAGAAGACATGCGGGAAGTCCACAGTTACCCAGACTGAGATCAGTGGTGTACATGTGTCTAAAAAGTCAAGATGACATCTATTCCCAAAGCCCTGTTCCTTTTGCATATGTGTCCCCTTCACCCCATCTCATGGAACTCAATGTCTGAGTCCTAGCTGGAGACTCAGGACTCTTTCAGTTCATCTAGAAATTTTTGACTCCTACTCTGTTTCCCCCAAAATAAGGCATCCCCTGATAATAAGCCCAACCGGGCTTTGGAGCGCATGGCAATAAGGCCAAGCGCTTATTTCAAGGTTCAAAAAAATGTTACGACAGGGGAATTATTCTTATTTTCGGGGAAACACGGTAGTAACCACATGGATGTGGCGACTCTGGCTAAGACATTGAGTTTGTCAATCGAAAGGTCGGCAGTTCAACGGTTTGAATTCCTAGTGCCGCGTAACGGGGTGAGCTGCCGTTACTTGTCCCAGCTCCTGCCAGTTCGAAAGCACGTAAAAAATGCAAGTAGAAAAATAGGGTCCACCTTTGGTGGGAAGGGAACAGTGTTCCATGCACCTTTGGTGTTGAGTCATGACCACAGAGATGTTTTTGGACAGTGCTGGCTCTTCGGCTTTGAAACAGAGATGAGCACCCCCCCCCTAGAGTCAGGAACGACTAGCACATATGTGCAAGGGGAACCTTTACCATTTAATCAGATGGGTAGATTTTCTCCATGATGGTCTATCCCTGGTCTTTCATTTCTCCTAATAGTGGACTCATGGCCACTGTGACCTATCCACCTTGCTGCTCCTCGTCCTCTTCCTCAAATTCTTTTCAACTTTCCCAGCAACAGAGTCTTCTCCAGGGTGTTGGGTCTCCTGCATAATGTAGGATAATTTGAGCCCGATCATTTGTGCCTTGAGTGAGAACTCTGGGTTGATGTATTCCATAATCCATCAGTTTGTTCTCTTGGCTAGAATCTTCTCCAATACCAGATTTTAAAGTGGCATCAATTCTCTTCTTCTCCTGCATCTTTAAAGTCCAATTTTTGCTTCCACAGAGCATCACGGGGAAGTTTATGGCTTGCACAATCCTAATCTTTGTAGGAATAGTCACATCAAGGCATCTGGATATCTTTTCCAGGACCTTCATGGCTGCTCTACAAAGTGTGGTGTATTTCTTGACTGCTTGTTCCTTTACTGTTGATTGTCGTTCCCAGAAGGCAGAAGCTCTTCACCGCTTTGATATTTTCACATTCTAAGGTTGGTTGTTCAGCCTGCGGTTATTAGTTGGGTCTTTATGTTTAATTTCAGTCTCATTTTTTTCCCCATTCAATCTGCTTTTACTAGAAGTGAAAAAGAAGGCTCACAGATCCTTAGCATTCTCAGCTACCAGGATAGAATTATAGTGCAGGTTATTGATGCTTCTGTTGTGGTCCTCCTGCAGCCTGCAGAGCTGGCAGCAGAGTTGGTCAGCGATGAGGCTGAGGAAGAGCATGGGCCAGTCCTGGAGTCTGGGGAAGGCCCGGGTGAGGGCTCTGCGTCAGAGGCAGAGATGGGGCCAGGGCCATCGGGGAATTATATGCGGACTTCGGAGCCTCCAGAAGCTGACAGCAGAGGGACAGAGGAACAGGAGGAGCCTGTTCCTAGTGCACTCATGAGAAGAGCTGCCAGAAGGCAGGAGCAGCTAAAGCAGAGAGGACGACTCGGGAGTAAGGCCAAGAGATGATTGGCCCCTCCTATAAAGCTTAAAAGACCAGCAACCGTTGAGAGAATTGCTTCTTGTTTCACTATATTCATTTCTTATAGCCGTCTTCTGCTTCTGAACTTTTGCCAAGAAAAGCCTTTGGCAGTTTGCCTAATCATCCCAAGGTCGGTGATAAACTGAGGAATGGTGTTTTGAAGAATTTGCTTTAATTTAGTTTGAATGAGTTAATTCTCAGCTGTTCTAATAAAGTCTGTTTGTTTTTGAACTGTTTGTATTTAATACTAACTACTTGGGCCTGGGTCACAACAGTTTCTTCCTCCAATTGTAAAATTTGTAACATATAGAGAGATTGTTACATATAGAGAGATTGAATACGAGGAGAGGATAAACTCACTCCATTGCCAACCTGGTGCCAACCTCTTTTGCCATGTTCTGTCTGTAGTGTGGCTTCCTGACCTCTCCTGAGAACTAGACAATGGGATGTTCTAGGATTCCAATTTTTGTAAGCCCTTCCCGCCGCTTGCTTGATGTGATTAACACAAAGACTTTTCAATAAACAATGAAGAATTGATGGACTTCTTTTTGGTGTTCGTGGGCCTCGCCAATTATCCAGTGTGCATCAGCAAGAATGTTTTATGTCCCTCGACCTTTTCTAAAGTCAGCTTGAACATCTGGCCCCTCTTTTTCCACTCAATCTGTATGAGATGATCCTAAGCATTATTTATTTATTTATTTTATCTCTACTTAAATGACAGTTGCATGGTTGAAATTTGTTGCCTTGGCACAGAATTCAGGGTGTTTCCTGATGTTAGGCAAATCTGGCTGCTCTCCTTCATGATGCATTTATTTTATCGGGGGTTAAATGGCCTTCTGCTGTTCTAGCTTTGAGAAAGAGCTTGAATGTAATGGCCAGGAGATGGCATGGAGATCTAACATATTACAGATTAACAGAGTCAGAAGGGACCTTGGAGGTCATCTAATCCAATCCCCTGCCCAAACAGGAGATCCTATACCATTTCTGGCAGATGGCAGTCCAGTCTCCTCTTGAAAGAGTCCAGTGATGAAGCTCCCACAACTCCCAAATGCAACTTCTGTTCCACGGGTTGATTGCTCTCACTGTCAGAAAATTTCTCCTTATTTCTAGGTTGATTCTCTCCTTGTTCAGTTTCCATCCATTATTCCTTGTCTGGCTTCCGGGTGCCTTGGAAAATAGCTTGACCCCCTCCTCTCTGTGGCAGGCCCTCAATCATTGGAAGACTGCTATTCTGTCTCCCCTGGTCCTTCTCTTCACTAGACTAGCCAGGCCCAGTTCCTGCAACCGTTCTTCATATGTTTTAATCTCCAGTCCCCTAATCATCTTTATTGCTCTTCTCTGCACTCTTTCTAGAGTCTCAACCTCTTTTTTATAGTGTGGTGACCCAAACTGGATGGAGTACTCTAGGTGTGGTCTTACTAAGGGTTTATAGAGTGATAGGAGTACCTCCCATGATCTTGATTGTATCCTTCTGTTAATGCAATTTAGGATTGCATTGGCTTTTTTGGCTGCCACTCCACACTGCTGGCTCATATGTCAGCATCTTGTGGGACTGCAATAGAGAAATACCTTTCTCTACCTTTCTTGTGGGACTGCAATAGAGAAATACCTGCAATAGAGAAATAGTGCCTGCCCTATAGATGGTGATTTTCCCCCACTTATTCTTGGAAATATATCTGCTGGGACTTTAGGAGGCCTCCATTTGGGGTACGTGGGGGTCCACATGGAAAACTGGTACATCGGAAGTGAGCTGACTTGATTTAGGCATAGAAGCAATCTTCCAGTCATCGTCCAGCTGAAGACATTCATCAATGCCGGCTTCTAGTTTTCAAAGGCAAGCCCTTGGCCTCTACGTTCCTCTCCTCTGGTGGTTTTCTCCTTCCCACTGAGGAATTGGGTCTCCTATCTGCTCTCTGGGGATCCAAGAGGACCCAGTTTGTTGTTTCAATGCAAAAATGCTTGGTCCTTATTTGGAAGAGCAGCCTGCAGAGGGGATTAAGGGCGAGTCTGTGCATGGCATGAGCTCAGCAGGAGAACAGGATGCGGAGAGGACGAATAGCCGTTTGGAGGAAGCAGCCCAAGGTGGACGTGGTGGAAGGATCTGGTAGGAAAGGAGACATAATCTGAATCCTCTTCTTTTTGTCTTCTTTCTTTTCCTTCTCCTTCTCTTCCTCTTCCTTTCTTCTTCCTCTCCCTTTCTCCTCCTCCATTCCTCTTTTTCTTCTCCTCCAACTTTTCTTCTGCCTCTTCTTCTCCTTGACTACTTCTCTACTTTCCTTATTATTTTTTTGCTATCATAACGATAATGCAGAAATAAAACCTAGAAGCGTAACCGAAGGTCATTCCATTTAGAGATTGTAAACCACAGGCTTCCCCATCTCTGCTGTACATCTTAGCATTTTGCTGTCATTGTCCATAAATGACTCTGTAGGAGACCACATGTTCTTCTGAAAAAGACAGAGACAAGCAAGCAGGTATCCTTAGTTATTTTGTGAGGCAACTACATTTACCCTTGTCATTTGTTTAGGAAGGTAAGTCTTGGAGTCTAAAACAACCACCTTCTCTATCCTGCCAACAGCACCAAACCATGATCCAACCCATTTCTTGGCTATCGATGGAAACCTGCCATATGCCTGCTATCTAAGCCTTTTGAGGGACATATTGTCTACCACAGAGGTCTCCAACCTTGGCAACTTTAAGCCTGGAGAACGTCAACTCCCAGAGTTCCCCAGCCAGCAAAACAAAGCTTTGCTTTCCCGACTAAGAGAAGACTAAAACGTAGACCTTCTTGGCTCCCTTCTAGTTGAACATCTTCACCACTAGGCCATTACACCTGTAGGACTCAGTCTTGTCTCCTGAGGACTGCTGTTTTCACGGCAGTCTTCAGGATTGTTTTGTAAACAGTTTGCACTGACTGACTTCCTAGGGTTGAGCGTGAGTCACGGGCCAGAGGTTCCCACAGCTGGGTTCATGTCTCACACTAGACTAGAAGTCACGGTCTCTGTTTCTAATCTGGTTCCTTTAAACCATTACAGCAAAATAACTCTTTTTGAGTCAGTCTTGACTCCTGGTCAGTTCCCTGCAGTTTTTTTTGGCCACTGAACGAGAAGTGGTTTACCTCTGTTGTCATCTTCCTAGGGCTTAGTATGAGTCACTGGCACACGATTTCCCAGCTGGCTTTGTGCTTAAGGCAGGACTAGAACTCACAGCCTCCTGGTTTCTAGTCAAACATCTCCACCGCCACACCAAGCTGGCTCTCCTTTGCAGGCTGAACCATTTGATTAATTAACCTATCACGTTTATTTTTAAAAATAAATTTTATTAATTTTCTGTTGTTTACATTTGTTAACACTTAATAAAAATCATGTTGTTTGGGTATTGAATTTGCTTAACAATACAGATTATATTCTTAATCTCCACCCCTTTTTTCCAACCACTGGTAAAATAAATTCCATGTTTGATAATATTCTGTGTCTTATTCTGTTTAATTTCCAGTGTCAGTCTATCCATTTCTGCACCATCTAGTACCTTCCTAATTATCTCTTCGTCTCGTGGTATTTCTTCATTTTTCCAATATTGTCCGAATACAATCCTCACTGCTGTTAAGACACATAATATTAAATATATAGTTAACCTATCACATTTACATGGCGGTCAATCTCACCCAAGGAGATTCTGGGCCGTGTATAATAAAATCAACAATTCAAGCATATTATAAAAGCCATTAAGGCGACTGAATTAATTAATAAGGCTAAGATTGTGAGGGATTAATGAAAATGTCATAAGTGGTCAACCAATGAGTAGAATCTCTGCTGTCAGGGGATTTCCAGATCTGGTGAAAATTTAAAAAAAAACATGTTTTGTGGGCTTTCTGAAAGGCCACGAAGGTTGGGGCTAACCTCACCTCTCCTAGGTCCCGTCAGATGAAACTCCGTTGCAGATGGGATCCACCATTTCTCTCCTTCTGGATCTGATGGGACAAGTAAATGTAATCCCCGATAAACCCCCTCAAATAACTGGTCCCATGCCATATGGGGATTTATAGGTCAAAACTAATACCTTGGATTGGATCTGGAAGCAAACTTTTACAACGTGCTTAATCAGAGCTGGTTGAAATCTCTCAACAATAGAATATAGAACACTTGAATTATAGGATGGGAAGGTACCCTATACCATTTCTTTCTTTCTTTCTTTCTTTCTTTCTTTCTTTCTTTCTTTCTTTCTTTCTTTCTTTCTTTCTTTCTTTCTTTCTTTCTTTCTTTCTTTCTTTCTTTTATATGCCACCCTTCTCCAGAGACTCAGGGGGGCTTACAATGTGTTAAGCAATAGCCTTCATACTTTTGTGTATACCTGCTTAGTAGGGCTTTCGCCCCCCCCTAAGCGGTGTTCTTTTTTATACAAAGTCAGCTTATTGCCCCACAATCCGGGTCCTCATTTTACTCACCTCGGAAGGATGGAAGGCTGAGTCAACCTTGAGCCTGGTGAGATTCGAACTTGCAGTAATTGCAGGCAGCTGGCAGCTAAGTGCTACTTTAACAGCACTCCACTGCTCCACCAGACTCATTTAGGTTAAATGGTTGTCCAGTCTAATTTTGGAAACCTGGGACGCAATCTGTTCCATTGTTTAATTGTTCTTACAGTGAGGGAAGTGAGTGTCAGACTAACACCTGTAGACCTGGTTCCAAATGTTTGTTTGTTTTTAAAGATTGGGGTGGTAAGCTTATGAATGCCACTTTCTTTATGGCATGGGATCCCACTGACTCAGCCTTTGTTCACTGTCTCTGCTAATGCAGAACTAAAGAACGCAGAATCATAAGTAATACAGATTAATACAGAACTGGCTTTATAGCAATAACAATAGCACTTAGATTTATATACTACTTTACTGTGCTTTACAGCCCACTCTGAGTGGTTTGCAGAGTCTGAGTATTGTCTCCAACAATCTGGGTCCTCATTTTACCAACCTCAGAAGGACAGAAGTCTGAGTCAACCTTGAGCTGGTCAAGATCGAACTTCTAGCAGTTGGCAGAGTCAGCCTACAATACTGCATTGCACCACCAGGGCTCTTAATTAATCCCTGCCTAAGGGGAAAAAAAGAAATTTAACTGAGTTCCCTTAATGTCCTTCAATTCTGCCCCTTGGATATTTATGCACATATTCAGGAACGATAGACTTCTGCTTCTCCATCTTCCTGGGGCCAAAGGCAATACTCAGTGTTTCTCAACTTTAAACATTTTAAGATGTCTGGACTTCAACTCCCAGAATTCTTCAGCCAGCATGAAAGTCCAGTATGTCTTAAAGTTGCTAAGGTTGAGAAACAGTGAATAGGATGTTTTGTGGCTAGACAGCTTCCTATTTAAGCTTTTGAAATAAAACAGGTTTTTCAAGTCGGGTGAAACTGAGAAGCTGTGTGGGCCCCCAAAGAGCAATTCTTCTCTGCTATAATGTTCCATTGGCTTCCCCTCCTTGAAGGTTGCCAAAGTATCTCATCAGAACAAGAAGCAATGGATGGAAACCAAGAAGAGAACCAACCTACAGTAGCACTAGGGAGAAATTTCCTGACAGTTGGAACAACTAACTAGTGGAACGGCTTGCCTCCAGACGTTGCGGAGGCTTTATCACTGGACTGGAGGCTTTTAAGAAGAGACTGGATCTCCTGCTTTTGCAGGGGGCTGGACTAGAAGGCCTCCAAGGTCCCACCTCTGTTATTCTGTGATGTTCCTTTTCTTATTTCTCATCCCCGCACGGGTTTTTTTTTTCCTGTAGTCATCATGGCATAATTTTTCATGTACAAAATTGATTTTTGAGATAATAACATTACTAGAAAAGTCTGGAAAGGAAGTAGACTTGAACAACAACAAGAAAAATCAGCTCCAAAGCGAATTTCCTTCCAGCTTTCAAAATCCATCATGCGGTAGCCCAAAGTAGGCTGAGATACATCTGGTCCATGAGCTGATAAGCTCTTGTGCAAAACAGGAATGTCTGCTGTGTGATATTGTTGTAGTAACTGGTTTTGTGTAACCCGGTTTATCCTCAGCAGCTGATTGTGAGTGATTCAGACAAAAGGCAGAAGTTGAGGCAAACCTTCAGTTGCTTGCATTCAGTTGCTTGCATTTTCAAGTAACCCCTTCTCTCTATTGCATATTGTTGGGACTTCAGCTGGAAAGTTGAGTCTGGTTCTTGAAGCCCCAATTTGAGCAAAGTTCAAATAAACTGGAGCGGATGCAGAAGTGAAGATGGTCAGGAAGCTGGAAAGTAAGTCTCAAGAGAAGAAGCTGAGGGAATGAGACAAGTCTAGTTAGGAAGAGTGGGAGTAGTTTTCAAGTACTTGAAGGGGTCTCCAAAAAATGTTCAATGGCTGTTTTCTGCACTAGGGGCATCTATAGGGAAAGTGTGTGTGTGTGGGGGGGGGGGTGGGAAATAAAGAGAGTAGGTATGACCATGAAATTGAAATCTGATTTTTAGTGAACTGGGACACCGATTAAAAAGAGGCACAACTTCAGTTGCATTGTTGCAGCCACCACTGTAATTCTTTTTGACCCTTCCTGAGTATGAATCTTCAGTGCAGGAATAACGGCTTGAAGTGACATAGATTCCTGTTAAATGTCAGGAGGAACTTCCAAGCTTAACAGTTTTCCAGAGACACCAGGCAACCAGGGTCTCCAAAGTACTTGGGCTTTGAAAGATGGTGGAGCTCTGCAGCTTCATTATTTGAATACCTCAAATAATACCTCATAAAAAGTCCACTACCCCTCAGCAGTGGACTTTTTATGGTTGGGTGGAGAAGTCCTACAAAGATCTGCTAACCTCCAGGAGCCAGGGAAGAAATGGCGGGTTCAAGGCAAAATTTTACGTTGCTCAGAAGTCTCTGTCAATCTTTGTGTTTCTAGGTTTTCTTTGTGGCTCTGGAGCTGAACTGCACTGTAACCTGGGGGGGGGGGGTCTCCAACCTTGGCAACTTTAAGACTTGTGGACTTCAACTTCCAGAATTTCTTAGCCAGCCGTTGAATTCTGGGAGCTAAAATCCACAAGTCTTAAAGTTGCCAAGTCTGGAGACTTTTCCCTATAACCTAGGGAAAGAAAACTGTGTTTATATTACTTATCCTTTGATTTCTCCTTCTGTTCTCCTTATCTCTCATTTCAGTTCCGATTGTCTGTCTTTGGAAGATATCACGGTGTTGTTGACTATTCCTGGGTGTATGTCTTTCCTTCCCCCCACTTTTTTTCTAACAAGTCCTGTTTCAGGACTTCAGAGGGTGAGATGCTGAAGATGCAGATAGATTTTTGTTGGGGACTAGACCTCCTGTTTTTAACTTGCCTTGACTGATTTGGTACTTTCAGCCCAACTGCCCGACAAAAATAAATTCACTTCCAAAATTCCGACAACCTCTTTATCTTTCAAAGGGCTCCACGATGTTTCTCGACATCATGCCCTAGCGTAGAAGAAAGCCCAACGTGTGGCAGAAAACATCACAACCTTCATCTTTCCCACTCTGGGACCCACACTATCTTCTGTGACAGCTTTTCTCACACTGTTTGATAGCTAGCGATGCTGATGTGAACGCGTTCCTCTGCGTGGTGCATTTGATTTGCTTGGGGGAGGAGGTATCTCTATGTGTCTTTCTCACCTCCGATGAAACAGCACATTCCTCATTGCACCCCGCAAAGATTTCAGTTTTGATTAGGTGGGTGCAAAGTTTGGCTTCACAGAGGAGGCAACTGTGAAGGAGGCAACTGTGAAGTCTCCCATGCCAATCTTGGCTATAACCATTGATATAACCGTATAGCTGATTTTTTTTTTCTTAATATCTTCCTGCCAGCTGTTGATTACGGTTACAAAAGGTAAGCGTTACTGCTTTATTTTGGTTTCCCCACTCCATATAATGCATTATTTCATTTCTTATGATTATATTTATGTTTATGTTTCCTAAGGGAAAGAAAGATAGGGGAACATCATTGTCATCAGAAGCATTATTATTATTATTATTATTATTATTATTATTATTTAATCTGTAGTGAGATTCACAGCCTTTGAGGCTGGTTAATAGCTCAGCAGCTCGAGTCCCAACCAAGGACCTAGGAACTGTTAAGATATCGTCGGAGGATGTAAGCTGTTCCGAGTAAGGTGGTTTTTTGTAGAGTCAAAATGTTCATGTCCGGTAAATTTAGAATTTTTAAATAATGGGGTAGCCCTTTGGGTATTGCTCCAAGGGCTCCAATTACAATTGGGACAACACACGATTTCTTCTTCTTCTTCTTCTTCTTCTTCTTCTTCTTCTTCTTCTTCTTCTTCTTCTTCTTCTTCTTCTTCTTCTTCTTCTTCTTCTTCTTCTTCTTCTTCTTCTTCTTCTTCTTCTTCTTCTTCTTCTTCTTCTTCTTCTTCTTCTTCTTCTTCTTTTTCTTCTTCTTCTTCTCCTCCTCCTCCTCCTCCTCCTCCTCCTCCTCCTTCTTATTATTATTAGCTGCGGTGACACAATGCTTAGAGTGCAGTTCTGCAAGCTACTTCTGCTGATCACCGGCTGCCAGCAGTTTGGCAGATTGAATCTCAGCAGGCTCAGGGTTGACTCAGCCTTAGATCCTTCTGAGGTGGGTAAAATGAGGACCCAGATTTGCTCAGATTTGCAAAAGGAACACATATGCTGACTCTGTAAACCACTTAGAGGGGGCTATAAAAGCACTATGGAGCGGTATATAAATCTTATATTGCTATTGCTATTGCTATTTTATAGCAGACCTCTGGCAGTTCAGGGCAGAATTCATAGGGGTCTAGTCATATTTTTATCCCTACAAGAAATAGCCCTGAGAGAGTGATTCTGATGGTCCCCAGATCTCCTGAGCTTTCATGGGTGAGGATGAATCAATCTGGCTCTCCCTTAGCTAAATCAATAAAGATGATAAGAGGTCTGGAGCAGGGGTGGGTTCTACTTACCTTTACTACTGGTTCGCAATGGGAACCTATCCTATCCTATCCTATCCTATCCTATCCTATCCTATCCTATCCTATCCTATCCTATCCTATCCTATCCTATCCTATCCCTATTCTTGCTTTGCTCGTGCCTGCGCCTTGCTTATGCACACACGCAGATCACTTCTGATGACGTCAGGGTCAGTGGACGGAGCCTCCCACCCGTTTTACTCCCGGTTCTATAGAACCGGTTCAAACCGAGAGCAACCCACCGCTGGTCTGGAGGCTAAATCAATAGGAAGAGCAGCTAAGGCAGGGATCTGCAGCCTTAAACACTCAGAGCCATTTGGACCTGTTTCCCAGAGAAAAGAAAACACTGGGAGCCACAAAGCCCTTCCCGTGCCTGACTATTTCTTAAGCGGCCACAAAACTAGCATATGTAGTTGAATTAAACATTCTGTTTTCTTCTGAAACTTTTCTTTTCTTGGATTTATCCATGGTTGGCCTACCAGGTGTTGAAAAGCTCAATAAATTGTGTGCTGGCAGGTGCAACACATTGGTGGTTGTGACGCATATTTTGAATGATAGGGAGCCATAGTAGAGGGGTGAAAGAGCCACATGCGGCTCCAGAGCCACAGGTAGCTGACCCCTGGGCTAAGGGAACTAGGTATGTTTAGCTTATTGAAAAGAAGAACTGGGTGATATCATTGCGGTCTTCTTCTATGATAGCAGACTGTAGCTGTCCCAGAAATTCAGTCAATAGCTAGGAAGAATTAGAGGGGACATGATGACAGCTGTGTCCCAGTACTTGAGGGGCTGTCACAGAGAAGAAGGTTGACAATCTATTCTCCAAAGCACCTGAGGGCAGGACAAGAAGTAACTATTGATGGAAACTTATCAAGAAGAGATCCAATCTAGAATTAAGGAGGAATTTCCGGTCAATGAGACAAATTAATCAGTGGAACGGCTTGCTTTCAGAAGTTGTGGGTGATCCATCACTGGTGGTTTTCAAGAAAAGATCAGATCTGTCCGAAATAGTATGTCTTCTTCTCAAGCAGGGTGCCGGACTAGAAGACCTCCTAGAGGTCTTCTTTCAATCTTTTTATTCTATGTTCCATGTTCTACTCCCACGGTTGAACTACCCTTGGTGTGCTTTCTTCTTTCTTTTCTCACCTTGTCAACTTGTGGAATGTAACAAGTCCACACATCTTCAAGCTATCAAGATTGAGAAATACTAAATTTAACATTTTACAGAAGACTCACAAACAGCACGGATTGATCCCATGAAGGGACTAAACAAGTATTGCAAAAACAAGTGAACAAAACAGGTTTAAAATGTCCAGGAAGTTATCCTTTTTCCAGCATGCCATTGGTTAATTATGAATAATTGAATATATTGCTCTGGGAAACTAAATCGGAATTTCTGTCAAGGGTAAATCTCACGAATATTATTTTTTTTTAACATTGCAATTGTCCTTTTTAAGTCTGTGGGAAGATACAGCCAACCAATATATTTTATAAAGAAAATAAATAACTGTTTTAATCTGGTTTTCTTAAACTTTGTTTTTAACAATGGTGTTTACATGATTTTACTGATTTATTTGAATCATGAAAGTGCGATGGGCAGTATAGAAATTTGTTAAACAAATAAACACAGTCAACACATCATAAATTACTAAATTCAAGCTATAAACTGCAACGGTTTGAGTCAAAGTGGGAAACCTATTCTGATTGACGTATCTTCCAGTAAATCTCATTAATTCCTGATGGCTTTTACCTTTTATCTTAACTGTTCTAAATCTGTTGCTAGATTCCTTTTATGTCTTGATTCTAATCATTTCCAGTTACTCAGAAATATCCCCTTTGGGTTTTCCTTACGTCTTTCTGCTGTTCTTTTTGGTTTAAAAGCTATATTTAGGAAAACAGACCGTTCAGTTTGGCTAAAAAGAAGAAACAGTTTGTAATCTGCTGCTCAGACCAAACCTTGAGATGTGCGAACTGCTGGTTATCTGCTCTTTCTCCCACACATTCCTGGGGTTTCTTTCCCAGGGGAAGCTGGGAGTGTTTTAAGAAGGACACAGGACTTGCCTCTTAGCATAGTTGCAATGATCTCTTGGGCCCACCAAGGCCTGGAGAAGTGGGAGGTTGATGGGGGATGTAGAATGGAATGGAATGGAATGGAATATTGGAATGAAGGATAGGATAGGATAGGATAGGATAGGATAGGATAGGATAGGATAGGATAGGATAGGATAGGATAGGATAGGATAGGATGTGGAGGAGTGAAATGGAATGGAATAGCATAGCATAGCATAGCATAACATAGAATAGAATAGAGAATAGGATAGGATAGGAAGTGGAGCGGAGCGGAGCGGAGCGGAGCGGAGCGGAGCGGAGCAGAATAGAATAGAATAGAATAGAATAGAATAGAATAGAATAGAATAGAATAGAATAGAATAGAATAGAATAGGATGTGGAGTGGAGTGGAGTGGAGTGGAGTGGAGTGGGATAGGATAGGATAGGATAGGATAGGATAGGATAGGATAGGATAGGATAGGATAGGATAGGATAGGATAGGATAGGATAGGATAGGGAGTGGAACGGAATGGAATGGAACGGAACGGAACGGAACAGAATTCTTTATTGGCCAAGTGTGATTGGACACACAAGGAATTTGTCTTTGGTGCATATGCTCTAAGTGTACATAAAATGGTCGCCTTACGACCACAACTGAGCCCAAATGTTAATGCTGTTAAGTGAGAAATTTGTTTTGCCCCATTTTTACAACCTACCTTGCCCCATTTGTTAAGTGAATCATTGCAGTTGTTAAATTAGTAACCCGGTTGTTAAGTGAATCTGGCTTCCTCATGGACTTTGCTTGTCAGAAGGTTGCAAAAGAGGATCACATGGCCTTGGGACACTGCCGCCGTCATAAATAGGAGTCAGTTACCAAGCATCTGAAAAATTGTTGTAGGTCCCTTTTTTCAGGGACCTGTTGTAACTTTGAATACTCACTGAGTGGACTGTTGTAAATTGAGGATTACCTGTAATGCAAAGATTCACAGGTGTCATAGGTGGGCAAGTACATAGGGTTCTGCCCAGCAGTGGGACCATTGACACTGTAGTTCTTTCTTTCTTTCTTTCTTTCTTTCTTTCTTTCTTTCTTTCTTTCTTTCTTTCTTTCTTTCTTTCTTTCTTTCTTTCTTCCTTCCTTCCTTCCTTCCTTCCTTCCTTCCTTCCTTCCTTCCTTCCTTCCTTCCTTCCTTCCTTCCTTCCTTCCTTCCTTCCCTCCTTCTTTCTTTCTTTCTTTCTTTCTTTCTTTCTTTCTTTCTTTCTTTCTTTCTTTCTTTCTTTCTTTCTTTCTTTCTTTCTTTCTTTCTTTCTTTCTCTCCTTTATTATGTTTATAAATAAATCAAGACAGTTGAACGCACCTGATATTTCTTCCTTGTCCTATTTTCCCCACAACAACTCTGTGCGGTGGTTTGGGCTAAAAATAACCTAACCTTAACCTAAAAATTAAGTGGAGTTTGCTCCATCCAATTTGCATGCATTTTAAATCAAACATGAAAGTCACCCAACTTGGCTTTCATGCCTAAGGCAGGACTAGAACTCACCATCTCCTGGTGATTGGCTGAAAGTCAGGCAGTTGGCTTTCATGCCTAAAGTGGGACTAGAACTTACCATCTCCTGGTGATTGGCCCAAGGTCACCCAGCTGGCTTTCATGCCTAAATCAGGACTAGAACTCCCAGTCTCCTGGTTTCCAGCCCTATGCCTTGACTACTAGACTATTCCTGCTTCTCCGCACAGCAAATAGAATTGTGGATCAGGATGAACGCACAATTGATCCCACCAAGACATATGAAGTAATAATAATAATGGAGTGCAGCTCCTTATTTCAGGGCTGGAAAATCCTCTTTTTTTGTTTCTTTTCCTCATCAAAATAAATGAAACCCAGTTTGCCTGTGACTTCTGTCTGGCGTGCCATCATTGTCCTGGTTCATTTCAGATTTTAATTGTCTCCAAATTGGGCTGCTTTAGCGGGATTTGGTTGCAACTTAGCGGAAACCTTCCTTGTCTTAACTGGGAAAGGCGAGAAAGATGAATAACAATAACTGGAAACGATTCCTTCGCCTGTTTCTGCTTAAACTACTCAACTTCATCTGGACCAGAGTGGTCATTCTGCGTGTGGCTGACTCAGGCCCCAAATGGGGAAACCGTTCCTTGGCATTTGAGTTCTTAAAAAGAAAAATGCGGTTTGCATTAATCTCTTGCCACACGTCGGATGCTGGGTACTGAAACTTTCACACTGCTTGCTTCCTTCCCTTAATAAAAATAAATAAATATAGGGGGGTCTCCAGCTCGTTTTGAGGCAAGAATTATGATGCAGATTTTATGCAGGTTTATGTACAGAGGGAGCCCCTTATTTCTCAGGGGGGAACCGAGCCTCGATGCTCACCCCCTTTTTGCCAAAGTTTCAATGGTGATGCCGTTGAGAGAAGGAGAAACAGTAGGGCTGGGCTGCTGGCTGCAATTTAGTCTGTGCTGCGGCTAACAGCAGCTAAACAGCCTTATTTGGAAGTGGTCTGGAATATATTATTTTGTTTTGAAATGAGCTTCAAATTTTAATCCAGAAAAAAGAAGAAGAAGAGAGAAAATGTCAGGCACGAAAGACCAGGTCCACACATGAAGATTCAATTAAAAGACTGATTTATTGCTAAAGCCTGTGCAACAGGAATCTTCTCAGCTAACGGTGGACACCTGGTTAGATAAGGGCCAATGGCACTCAAAGGGCGCTGGACCTAATTTGCTTGTGACTATGTAAAGATGCTAGGCTGATTCCCCCTTTTCATTCCACCCCCAGGTTGGCCAGCTCTTTTCCTACCCGAAAAAGAAAGTTATGAACTGAAGTTTGTGAAATGTAACTGTACCTACTCAAGTTCTGGGCTAAAATAAAGTATAAATATACTGTACAGGTGGGTCCTTGACTCACAATTGGCCTCCTAGCAACGATTTAAAATTAGGAATGACCCGTAAAAGAAATTTACAACCCAGATTGGAAGTTTTGATGGTTCCCCTGTATGATCAAGTGACCACCTTGTGGGCACTCGGCAACATAAGTCATTTATCACCATTTGTAGCATCGAAAGGTTGGCAGTTCAGTGGTTCGAATCCCTAGTGCCACGTAACAGGGTGAGCTCCCTTTACTTGTCCCAACCTAGCCGTTCAAAAGCATGTAAAAAATGCAAGTAGAAAAATAGGGACCACCTTTAGTGGGAAGGTAAGAGCGTTCGTGCTCCTTTGGCTTTGAGTTATGCCGGCCACATGACCATGGAGACGTCTTTGGACAGCGCTGGCTCTTCAACTTTGAAATGGAGATGAGCACCGCCCCCTAGAGTTGGGAACGACTAGCTCAGATGTGTGAGGGAAACCTTTACCTTTACCTTTTAGCATCCCATGGGTGATCCAATTATAAACCATGAAAATAATTGACAAGATCTTCCATTTTCAACCATTCTTTTGCAGAAAATCCGTGATGGGATTTTAATTCCAGAATTGCAGATGCTCCCAGAAGACCCACATTTTCAGGAAGAGTGTCTTGCAGAAGATCACAGTTGCCACGTTAAGCCTTTGCTAGATCCCTCAACCCAAGACCAGATCTCCCAGGATGCTCTTCTACCTTCTTTCTGCCTTTTTCCTGCTCCAAGGTAACATAAACACTCTTAACTTTATATTTTTCATTCATGGAGAATTAATCTCTTACCTCATCTCTTCTACAGTGAATTTATCATGATATACACCCCTCTTGCCAAACCTGGTAACTCCCACTTTCTTTGGACTACAAGTCCCATCATGTATGGTTAATGCCTTTGCTGGTGGTAGGTGAAGGAATAGAGTTAATAGTGGGAAAATATCTGTAAGAGATGACCAGTCTGAGCTCGAGGGAGGGGTCAAACACACCATCAGTCTCGAGTCTCTTCATGGTCACAAGAGTCCAGCCTTCCTTGAATTCTGTTGATTCTTATCTTTTTTTAAAAAATTAGATTTATATGCCGCCCTTCTCCGGAGACTCAGGGTGGCTTACAATGCGTTAAGCAATAGCCTTCATACTTCTGTATATTTTATACAAAGTCAGCTTATTGCCCCCACAAACTGGGTCTTCAATTTACCCACCTTAGAAAGGATGGAAGGCTGAGTCGACCTTGAGCCTCGAACTTGCATAATTGCAGACAGCTGGGTGTTAATAACAGGCTATCTAACCTGTTGAGCTATCTGAGGCTCTACCACCAATTTGCATCGACCGTTAGTAGTTCAGATACTTGTAGAAAATGTTGGCATGCAATAAACCTGTATTGTTTCGAAACGCCCTGGCTCCTGACAATACCTTTGCTATTAATCTGTAGTGTTAAAAACTCCTGTTAGATTGCAGAGAGGAGCAACAAGAATAATTAGGGGGCTGGAGGCTAAAACATCTGAAGAACAGTTGCAGGAATTGGGTATGTCTAGTCTTAATGACAAGAACGTCTAAGAAGGCATGATAGCAGTGTTCCAATATTTGAGGGGCTCCTACAAAGACAAGCGGGTCGAACTATTTCCCAAAGCACCAAAAGGCAAGATGAGGAACAATGGATGGAAACTAATCAAGGAGAGAAGCAACTTGGAACTCAGGGGAAATTCCCTAACATTGAGAACAATCAAACGATGGAATGATTGTCTTCAGAAGTTGTGGATGCTTCATCACTGAAGGCTTTCAAAAGGAGTTTGGACAATCTTGTATCTGAAATGATATGGGGTCTCCTCCTTGAGCAGAGGATTGGACTAGAAGGCCCCCAAGGTCCCTTCCAATTCTATTATTCTATGTCAACAGAGAGTTCTTCCAAAAAGTTGGTTTCTTCTTTCACCAATGTGGCAATCTTACACAACCTCTTTCTTTCGCCCCTAGGTTGGATTTCGGAGGTGGGAGGAGGGGGGGAATACTAGAAAATCTGCTTCTCTCCTTCTCTGAAATGAAATTCATGAAACATATTGATTGTCCGTGGTGAATACGATGCAGTATTGCAGGCTGACTCTGCCGACTGCCAGCAGTTCGATCCTGACCGGCTCACAGTTGACTCAGCCTTCCATCCTTCCAAGGTTGGTAAATTGAGGACCCAGATTGTTGGGCACAATATGCTGACTCTGTAAACTGCTCAGAGAGGGCTGCAAAACACGCTGAAGTGCTATATAAGGTCTAAGTGCTATTGCTATTTTTTTTAATTTGATTTTTTTTTTTTTTTTATTTGATTTATATGCCACCCTTCTCCGGAGACTCAGGGCGGCTTACAATGCGTCAAGCAATAGCTTTCATATTTTTGTATATTTATACAAAGTCAGCTTATTGCCCCCACAATCTGGGTCCTCAATTTACCCACCTTAGAAAGGATGGAAGGCTGAGTTGACCTTGGGCCTGGGGAGAATTGAACTCGCAGTAATTGCAGGCAGCTGGATGTTAAATGCTGCCTTAGTAGGAGGCATTAGCCTCCTATGCCCCTCAGGCTTTTTAATTTGATTTATATGCTGCCCTCCTCCGGAGACTCAGGGCGGCTTACAAGGCGTTAAGCAATAGCCTTCATACTTTTGCATATTTATACAAAGTCAGCTTATTGCCCCCACAACTGGGTCCTCATTTTACCTACCTTAGAAAGGATGGAAGGCTGAGTCAACCTTGAGCCTGGGGAGATTCGAACTTACTAATTGCAGACAGCTGGAGTTAAATTACAGTGCATTAGTCTGCTGAGCTATCCAGGCTCCTTGCGCCTGGATATTGCGCCTCATACAGGAAGTCCTTGACTTACGATCACAAAAGGGTCCAGAATTTCTGTTGCTAAGCCTTGCTTAAGTGAGCCACACCCAATTTTATTACCTTTTTGGCCATTGTGACTTTGAACAGTCACTGAACCAATGGTTGTAAGTCAAGGACTACCTATAGAATTTCCCTGAGTATTTTTTTCTGCTTCTCTGGAATGAAAAGCTTCTCTGTTTTCATAGCATTAACTGCAAAAACTCGTAGATCTTAGGGTAGATCCCTCAGATCAGCGGTGAAATCCGGCCAGATCTATCTGGTTTGCGCAAACCCATAGTGCCGGTGGTGGGGGGCTCTGCCCACCTGCTGGGACGTCATTACATTCCATTTTTGACCCTCTGTGCATGCGCAGAAGGTGTGCACGCTCACATTCCCAAACCAGTAGTGAAGGTAAGTGCATTTCACCGCTGCCTCAGATCCTAATTCTTTGCTTTTCTTTTTTGGGGGGTGAAAGGTCCAGGCGTGCATGGGATGAGCAGCTACAAGGAGGACTTCCGCTTCTGTGCTGATCGAAGACAAACGGTTGAAGGCCACATCCGTTATGAAACCCAGCGGGATGCCATTACTATCTCCAATGGAGCTGACGGACTTAATATCAGTGCCCCGTTTCCACCGGGACCTCAGCAATCCTGGGCCTTGCCTTCGCTGTTGGGGCCTTACCGCTTCTGCGTTTACTGGTATCAGGATGACCATCTGTTCAATCTTACCTATGGCATCAGTCATACTTACCAGCTGAGTAACCACGCTAATTATTCATTCTCCACTCTAAATGTCACCTGCTGGGGGAGCAAAGATGGGCCCGATTTACTCAGCAATATCTCCTACTACTTCAGCAATGGCCCTGACAATCACTCCCTTTCGAGCATGACGGCATACAAGTGCTTCTTAGGTAAGTTGCGTCAGAACGGGATGGAAAGGGAAAGGCAATATTAACATTTGCATTCACTGTTGAACATTACAGATAGTCCTCGACTTAGAACGGTTCGCTGAGTGACCGTTGGAAGTTACAAAAGCACTTATGAGCGTTGCAGTATCCTCATGTCATGTGATCAAAATCCAGACACTTGGGAACTGACCCATATTTATGACGGTCCACATATCCCGGGGTCATGTGAGATTCCTTTTTGTGACCTTCCGACAAGCAAGGTCAATGGGGAAGCCCGATTCACTTAACAACCATGTTATTAACTTAACAACTGCAGTGATTCACTTAACAAATTGTCAAGAAAGCTGGTAAAATGAGGCAAAACTCACTTTAACAACTGTATCATTTAGCAACTGGAAATTTAGGGCTCAGTTGTGGTCGTAAGTTGAGGACTATCTATACTTGGCTGTAGAAAACTTGTATTATTTTCACAGGTTAAAAAAAAATACGTTTGTTTAATTTGTTGTGCTTAGTAGGTTGTGTGAATGCAGCTCCCGGAGGTTACTTGCTTGCTTGTTCGCTGGATTTTTATGGCTGCTCATCTCACAGTAATCACTTGGGAGACTCACAATATTAAAAAGAATAATAGATTGTGTCAGAGTGTTTTCAGTGATGCCATTAGAGGGCGTCTCTCTCTCTCTCCTCTTGTGTATCTGCATTGTAGTTCTCTGTGTAGAGTTGAAGAATGATTGCTTGCCTGGTATGTTCCTACCATTTGTATGTCTGTATATAGAAGTCTTGTATATAAACCACTGTTTGTAAGACAAACCTCTGTGTACTGTATTTTGCTCCTGGGTTGTCTCAAACTATAGCAGTCATGCTGTGCACACTCTGACAGATTGCTTACCCTCTCATATCTACTGTGCACATTCAGAGAAGCAGATTGGAACAAATGATCAAAACGGTACAAAATCCCAAACATTCGCACAGTTTATTCCACCTTAGTCAAAGTCGGGGTTAAATATTTTATCAGACACTGCAGGGTGCAACCGTTCTTAAAAAACCAACAATTAACGGCTACAGTCATCAGGATGTTGGTTACTATATTTTTTTTAGCCAATGCCATTTCCTACCGATTCAGGAAATAAATGTGGCATCAGAAAGCTTGAATTCCACCTAGCAGGAACCGGAGTGGGACAACTCACCACAGCCAACTCACAGCCAACTCGCCACGGCCGGCTTACCGCGGCCAACTCGCCATGGGATAAGTTGCCACGGGACAAAAATGACATGAAATCGAAGAAATGGTGAAATGGAATCATTAAATAAAAGATTTGCAAAAGGAGGGACAAAATGAAACACGAATGACCAGCATTAAAACAATTCCTTAATTATTTTAAATCAGGAAATAAAATGGTTGAATTGTCCTGCGGTGAGTTTCTTCCGGGCAAACTGGCCATGGCAAATTATCCCATGGTGAGCTGGCCGTGATGGTGGGTTATCCCAGGAACAGCCAAACAATGAAGTCCTTTTATTCGACTTTGTTGGTTTGCTTTGCTCTTTAGATTTTGGGAAAAGAGACCAAAAGGAAACAGTTCCAATCAGCAACATGGAAGAAGAAATGAGACGAACAGAGTTAAAACTGAAGAGCTTAGAAACACGTCCTAGCGGTGACGAAGGGGGGCCTCCGGAAGATCCATTTTTGTGAGTATTTGGCAGCCAACCTGCATTCTTATTCATTTATATTAAAAAAAGTAGGCACTGTGTATTGGCTGCAAAAAGGAGTGAGATGGAGCCGGGTGGTTGGAGGTATGCTTTCAGTGGTGGGATTAAAATAATTTAACAACTGGTTGGTTGATTGATTGATTGATTGATTACATTTCCATACTTCTCCCGAAGGACTCAGGACGGTTTACAGCCATATTAAAACAACCAAACACAAAAATTAAAACTATTAAAATAATTTAAAGCAGTTTGGCCGTTATTAAAACCCCTTACTAAAACCCCCTTGAAAACCAATTAAAACCCGTTTAAAATTTCTCTATTCGTTCAGGCTGGCTTGATGGAACAAAAGAGTCTTCAGAGCCTGACGGAAGGTGCGGAGGTCGGGAATCCTTCTTATATCCGGGGACAGTTCATTCCATAGGGCAGGAGCCCCCACAGAGAAGGCTCTCCACCTGGGAGTCGCCAGCTGACATTGTCTGGCCGACGGCACCCTGAGGACGCCCTCTCTGTGAGAGCATGTTTTTTTTTTTTAATTTGATTTATATGCCGCCCTTCTCCGGAGACTCAGGGCGGCTTACAATGTGTTAAGCAATAGCCTTCATCCTTTTGTATATTTTATACAAAGTCAGTTTATTGCCCCCACAAACTGGGTCCTCAATTTACCCACCTTAGAAAGGATGGAAGGCTGAGTCGACCTTGAGCCTGGCTAGGATTGAACTCAGAGAAATTACAGGCAGCTGGTGTTAATTGCTGCCTTTAGTAGAAGGCATTAGCCCTCTACGCTACACAGGCTCGTATTGGACAGTGGGAGATATTTGGTGGCAGAAGGCAATCCTGTAGGTATCCCGGTCCTAAGCCATGGAGCGGTTCTCTGCCCTAATGACCGGCTGGGTGGGCATGGCCAGGGTGGGCGGGGCCAAGAGTGTGACAGGCAGCACTCAGCCTCCTGCACCCCCCTGGGAGCAAAAATTGGCTGTGAGGGTGGCACACTGCACTCCCTGCACCCCGTTTTGGGCCTAGTAGACCTCCCTGCACTTAGCTGGCAGCCAAAATGGGTTACGGTCGTAAGTACAGATAGCCCTCGACTTACGACCGCAACTGAAGCCAAAATGTTCATTGCTAAGCAAGAGATAGCTAAGTTGTTGAGTAAAAACAGTCACAAGTCACTTTCTTCAGGGCCATTGTGACTTCAAGTGGTCACTAAACGAATGGCTGTAAGTCAAGGGCTACCAGTATACCATAAAACTATCTTTATTTTGCAAAGTAAGAAGAGATATTTCATCTTATCTGATATCAAAACCAGGTTTGAAATAGGAGCTGCGTATGAATCAAATGCACAGATGTTTGGACCTTCTGACTGATGGATTGGAAAATTCAGAGATGGCTTGAGAGCAAATTCTTGCACGGTCTTGAGGACCGAACAAGCTGTGATTTGCACGTTGTGTTTAATTATGGTTTGCCTGAATCGTGAATGGTCGAAGCATTGACAGCCAGATTCACACAGAAACCTAAACTGTGGTTTATGAATCACAAGAGCTGGGTCCATCCTTCTTGGTTAGCCCAGATATATGATGGTTCAATGTAATGGGTGATTTTGGTCACTGATGAGCTAATAAAGACCCCAGAACTGGGGTTGGCAACCTTAAACACTCAAAGAGCCATAAAGGTCCTAACCGGACCGGACCCTCTCCCCGGGTTCAATTCTGGAGCCAACCGGAAGTCCGGTTCCCCCACCATAGAGTCTCCTCCTAGCGTGGCATCCTTTTTACTCTATCTGCCCTAATCGATAGCCCTATCAATTGTGGAGATGACCGGAAAACCTACCCCTTGCCGTAGAGTCTCCTCCTGGCCCACCGTGCTTTTCCCCCCAACTGGAAGCTCCTCTCAAAATTGTGGCAGCGACAGGGAGCCGCAGCAGACGGATGAAAGAGCCACATGTGGCTCCAGAGCCACGGGTTGCCGACCCCTGCTCCAGAAGTAGCATCTGGAGACCTGTGGCATGATGTCTGGAGCAAAATATTTCCAGCTACATCCAATTCTCCCATTCTCAACAGGTTCCTGCACCAGTTGGAATCAAAGCTGGGCGAATTGCAGTTCCAGGGAGATCACAAGACTTTTGAGGGGACAGTAATGCATGCAAATGTCCAGAAAGTGTCACCCCATATTCCTGAAAACCTGCCCATTGAGGTTTCACTGAAGGTAAGTTGAGCATCAAAATGATGTCTGTCAAATTCCACTTTGCTCTGTTTTCTCTTTTTCTGTTGCACATTTGCACTGCCCCGTTTTAGTCATCAGTTTGCAAATGAAATAATGTGTCTACAAGACAACCTGAATGCATTTCCGTGGTTATTTATTATTGCCATCTGTGCCTTGAAAACAAGTGCATTTTAAATCTCTCTCTTCATGCATCTCTTTTTTTAAAAAAATTATTTATTTATTTATTTTTATTCATAAACATTTTGAATACAGTGCATTGCCAGGGTATATCATTTATAAAAGAAAAATAAAGAAAAGACAAAAAAAAAATATTATCACATATACTAGTAACAATAGTAATAATGTAACAGAATAGTTTTGGCTAAATTTCTCTTTATATTGGCTTATTTATAATTCTGTTAATTAAATCGGCATATTTATCAGTATAAACCATCTTTACACTTAATTCATACATAGCAATAACCTTTCTTCGTCTAATTTCTACCTCTTATCTCTAACCACTCCTAAAAAATCTATTTCATATCAAGTAATATTCTGTGTTCTCTTTGTCTTTTATTTTTAAAGTCAGTCTGTCCATCTCGGCACCATCGTAACGTTTTCCGAATTACATCCTCATCTGATGGGAGTGTTCTCATTTTTCCAATATTTTGCAAATACAATCCTTGCTGCTGTTAGGACATGCAAAACTAGTTAGGTAGTCCCTCTGTTATAACCCTCCGATATTATACCCAACATGCATCTCTTAATAAAGACGTCTAGGTGGATTGGGGAACCATTGTGAATTCTCTGCCCTACAAAATAAGATTTCCTACTTGTCTTTTGTAAAGCTGTGCTCGTTTTCTTTCTTCAGGAGAACAAAATCATCCGTAAGTTCAAAGTTAACCTGCCCAAAAAAGTGTTTGAGAAAACCAGAGATGGCTTCAAGAGTGGGGAAATGAAGGTTGTGGTTTTGTCGGCTACAAGTGAGACCCTCTTTCAGGTAAATGATGGGGGGTGGTGGTGGTTGGGGAATTTTTGGTGCCCTTGGCACAGATTCCTTTGCATATTTAAAAAGTAAAAGCTTTGGGTAGAACTTAGGAAACGAATTTATTTCGTCTGAGTGTTGCGCCGAGAGCAGCTGATGTTCAAAGCAAGTTCAGAGCAAATGTTTTTAGGCTGTTGAAGGTCCCTTCAAGTCAGTCATTAACTGGAGCCTGAGTAGCGTAGGGGGCTAATGCCTCCTACTAAAGGCAGCAATTAACACCAGCTGCCTGTAATTTCTCTGAGTTCAATCCTAGCCAGGCTCAAGGTCGACTCAGCCTTCCATCCTTTCTAAGGTGGGTAAATTGAGGACCCAGTTTGTGGGGGCAATAAGCTGACTTTGTATAAATATACAAAAGTATGAAGGCTATTGCTTAACGCCTTGTAAGCCGCCCTGAGTCTCCGGAGAAGGGCGGCATATAAATCAAATTTAAAAAAAACAAAAAACTTTTCTGCATCAAATAAAAGCAAACAGCTGTGTTAAAAGGAGGCAGACGTGTTTCAGTCTAAATCAGAGAAAACATACATTTCCTCGTTTCAGAACCTGCACCCAAAACTATGAAATGTTTAGCAGCTCATGATGGAATCTGTTTGTTTTTTGGGGGTTGTGTGGTATTCTTTTTCCCATGTCAGATGGAAACCTCATCTATTACGAAACCGAGCAGGTTTTTTGTTCTCTTGCATCAGCAACATTAAGCTTTTAGGAAAGCTTGTTGCAAAGTTAACAACTGGTGTAAGAACCCCAGTCTGAGAAATGTTTGCTCAGAAGGCAAACTCTTCTTCAGCTTGAGTGAGCTCAAGTGCTGAATGTGTTGTAGCTTTGTTCATAACAAGACAGAAATGGGTTGCCACTGTTTTCTTTTGCAACCTTTTTTTCCCCTGAGTTCCCAGTCTACCTTGGAATTCCGAGACTCCTTGGTTGTTTCCCATCCAAATTCTGAACGGAGCAGACCCAGCTTAGCTTCCCAGGTCACGTAGGTCTTAGCAGGAGTGGGATTCAAAAATTTTAGCAAGGGGTTTTCTGCCTGGTTGCTGGGTGGGCATGCCTAGTCAGCCTCCTGCACCATGGCAGGGGGTGCGTTTTTGCCCTCCCCAGGCTCTGGAGACTTTCCTTGAGCCTTTGGGAGGGCGAAAATGGCCTCCCCAGGCTCCGGGGGCCCTCTGGAAGCCGGAAACAGGCCTGTTTCTGGATTACTCAAATTTCTGGTAGGCCCATTTTCCATCCTCCCCAAGCCTTAGTGACCGTTCAAAGTTACAACAGCACTGAAAAAAGTGACTTATGACCGTTTTTCACACTTATGACTGTTGCAGCATCCCCAGGGTCACGTGATTTACATTCGGATGCTTGACAACCGACTCACATTTATGACGGTTACAGTGTCCCGGGGTCACGTGTTCCCCTTTTGCGACCTTCTGACAAGCAAAGTCAATGGAGAAACCAGACTCACTTAACAACCGTGTCCGTAATGTAACCACTACAGTGATTCACTCAACAATTGTGGCTAGAAAGGTTGTAAAATGGGACAAAATTCACATAAGAAATGTTTTGCTTAGCAACATAAATTTTGGGCTCAGTTGTGGTTGTAAGCTGAGGACAACCTGCCTTCTAATCTATTATCCAACAACATTGCAATAGCACTCCTATAAGACATTTACAGGGGATGCGGTGGCTCAGTGGCTAAGATGCTGAGCTTGTCGATCGAAAGGTCGGCAGTTCAGCGGTTCGAATGTGTGCTGTGTAACGGGGTGAGCTCCCGTTTCTTGTCCCAGCTTCTGCCAACCTAGCAGTTTGAAAGCAGGTAAAAAATGCAAGTAGAAAAATAGGGACCCCTTTGATGGGAAGGTTGCAGCGTTCCGTGCGCCTTTGGCGTTGAGTCATGCCGGCCACATGACTATGGAGACGTCTTCGGACAGCATTGGCTCTTCAGATTTGAAACAGAGACGAGCACCGCCCCCTAGAGTCGGGAACGGGAACCTTTACCTTTATCACATTCAATCTACCTACAAAAACTGCATTATCTGATTTTGCAAAATAAATTGAATTGGGCTTGGCACCTTAAACCATAAAAGGGCTGGCCTTGAACTTTTCTGTAAAAACTTTTTGCCTGTATTGTTTTCTGCATCATGTAGGAAAAATACAAAAAGAGCAAAACAAAGACCAAAAGAAAAAACAAAGACAACAGTTACTACTATTGTAAAGACAAAATGTCTGAGGATGGAGCAAGCCAACCATATTGCAGATTAGAAGAGAAAGGTTTCTCAGTGTCAAGCAAATTTCTGCCGAGTAACAAATTGTGGGTTTGCATAGTGCTTGGGATTAAGGGACACCGTGGCTCTGTGGCTATGATGCTGAGCTTGTCGATAGAAAGATTGGGAGTTCAGCGGTTTGAATCCCTAGTGCTGCGTAACAGGGCTGAGCTCCCGTTACTTGTCTCAGCTTCTGCTAACCTAACAGTTCGAAAGCATGTAAAAAAGGCAAGTAGAAAAATAGAGATCATCTTTGGTGGGAAGGAAACAGGGTTCATGCCAGCCACATGACCATGGAGACGTCTTTGGACAGCGCTGGCTTTTCAGCTTTGAAACACAGATGAGCAGCGCCCCCTAGAGTCAGGAATGACTAGCACATATGTGCAAGCGGAATCTTTACCTTTACCTATAGTGCTTGGGAAGAAAGTGTAGAATGCAGTGCCCATAGATCGTGACAAAGTGCACACGTGAAAAAGTCTTTATGGAAAACATATCACGTGTGTCCCAAATTAATGTTGAGGTGTGCAGTTGAAATCAACTGTATGTATGTATGTATGTATGTATGTATGTATGTATGTATGTATGTATTTTTAGTTTTCAAACTTTCTTTCCGGCAGGGTAATGATTCTAACTCTCTCCTTGGTGGAAATGTGGTTGGCATCTCAGTGGGCAACATGCCTGTCCATGGGTTGCTCAAAGAAGAACGGATCTCTATCACCTTTTGGCACCACCTCCTTCCGGTAGGTCTGAAATATCTTCTCCCCATTCTCCCAGAGGCTTACCGGTGGGGCAGAAGAGATCTCCATCAAGATTTTCAATGGGCTGCCTTGAAAGGCTGTGAATGAATCTCATGTGAAGATGAGGAAGCTCTTGAGAACTTTGTGGTAGGATAACTGTCTATGGAGATTCTCCATCATCTAGATCACGGTTGTCCCAAAGATGGGGTTTTTTTTCCAAGAGGCAACTGGACTTTCTGGGGGGGTTTTTTGGAAGACATTTCATCATCCAAGAAGCTGAGCTGAAGAAGCTTCTTGGAGGAGAAGCGAAACATTTTCAAAGAAAAACCAGAAAGTCCAGGTGCCTCTTGAAAAAAGCACTTTTGGGACATAGTGGTAGGATAGACTAAGCCAAAGATTACTCCGTGAGCCACTTATCAAGCAAGGATTCTCCACTTCTTAGCCTCTACATGGGACTGGAGCAGGGGTGAAATGCTCCCGGTTCGGACCAGATCGTCTGATCTGGTAGCGATGAAGGCGGGTGGTTCGGAGAACCGGTAGCAAAAATCCCTCCCTGCCCCCATGCTCAGCTGAGGCTTTTTATTTTATTTTTTAAAGCATTTTTTCTACAACCTCTTCGGCTGTAAAAATGCTTTTAAAAGTAAAAAAAAACGCTCAGCCAATCAGGCAAGTCAGCTGGGATCGTCAGAGGCTTTTTTAAAAAAGAAAAGAAAAGCCTCTGCTGATCAGCTGGGATCGTCAGAGGCTTTTAAAAGCATTTTTTTACAACCTCTTTCGCCGAAGAGGTTATAGAAAAAATGTTTTTAAAAGTTAAAAAAAAAGTTGGCCACGCCCACTCACATTAACCCCCACACACACACACACCAAGCCACGCCCACAGAACCGGTAGTAACAAATTTTACATTTCACCACTGGACTGGAGGTCAAACACATTCACAAAAGGAAGTAGATGACTATGTTCATGATATCCAGTGAATGTGTGAATTAGCTTTGCTCCTAAAATGAATTTATAGTGTGACTTCAGTGGGAGTCACTGATGTGAAAGGGATATAGGCAGGGGTGAAATCCACTTACCTTGGGTACCAGTTCACAAATGTGAATGTGCATGTCTCCTCCACGCATGCACAGAGCCTTCTGCGCATGTGCAGAGGTTCAAAAATGGGACATGATGACATCTGGGTGGGCGGAGCCTCTTGCCGCCGGTGCTACCAATTTGCCCGAGCTGGATAGAACTGACTGCATTTCACCACTGGATATAGGTAACCTGGTATAGAGATATGATCCAGCAGTGTGCTTCAGCTGCTAAAAAGCCACTGCAGTTTTGAGCTGCATCAACAGAGAGATAGTTTCAAGATCACGAGAAGTGATAGTACCATTTTATGCTGCTTTAGTGAGGCCACAGTTGTAATATTGCATCCAGTTTTGGTCATCATGATACAAAAAAAAAAAAAGATATTGAGAGACTCTAGAAAGGGTCCAGGGAAGAGCAATAAAAATGATAAAGAGGTCTGGAGGCTAAATTGCCTGATGAACAGTTGATGGAAATAGATGCAGTATGTTTAATCTGTTGAAGAGAAAAATTAGGAGGGACATGAGAGCCATCTTCCAGTACCTGAAGAGCTATCACAGAAAAGATGGGATTGATGTCTTCTCCAAAGTACCAGAGGGTAGGACAAAAAGTAATTGGTGGAAGCTTATTAAAGAAGTAAGGAGAAATTTCCTGACAGTGAGAACAATTTGTTGTTTATGTTGTTTATGTTTATTAGATTTATATACTGCCCTTCCCCCGAAGGACTCAGGGCGGTGTACAGCCATGAGAAAACAATACACCATGCAACATTTAAAACCTATTTAAAACTGAATTAAACAAATTTGCCTCTCTCCATTAAAACCCATACTTTAAAATGCCCCGTCCAAATTTTTTTTTTTTTAGTCAGCCAGGCCAGCCTGCTGAAACAACAGGGTCTTAAGGGCCCGGCGGAAGATACGGAGATCGGGAATCATACGTATTCCGGGGGCAGTTCATTCCAGAGGGCAGGTACCCCCACAGAGAAGGCCCTCCCCCTGGGGTCGTCAGCCTACATTGTTTTGCCGACGGCATCCTGAGGAGCCACTCTTTGTGGGAGTGCGTTGGTTGGTGGGAGGCTATTGGTAGCAGAAGGTGGTCCTGTAAATATCCGGGTCCTAAGCCACGGAGTGCTTTAAAGTGGTAACCAACACCTTGAATCGCACCCGGAAGACCACTGGGAGCCAGTGCAGCTCGCGCAGGAGAGGTGTCACATGGGTGTGTCGAGTCACTCCCATAATCATCTGCACAGCCGCATTCTGGACCAGTTGGAGCTTCCGGGTGCCCTTCAAGGTGAGCCCCATGTAGAGAGCATTGCAGTAGTCCAGGCGGGACGTTTATCAATGAAGCAGCCTCCTGGAGTTGTGGATGCTCCATACTGGAGGTTTTTGTTTTTTAAAAAAGACTGGGCGGCCATTTGTCTGGGATGGCATAGGGTTGGACAAGCAGGGGGTTGGACTAGAAGACCTCCAAGGTCCCTTCCAGCCCTATGATTCAGTACAAAGTGTTCAGTTCAGAAACACAAAGATAGAACTTTGTTTTCCTGACCACGGGTGGAGTTGCTTGGCTAACTAATCCCTGGCCTCCAGCCCAGAAATCATAGAAAGCATTTCTTACACAATGGTGCGCGGTAGAATTGCACCTGATATTTAGCATATTTTCCCCACCACTGTATTCTAGGATTTTGTTCACAATGCAAATTGAAAGACTATTTTTTAAATTGGTTCAGCCCTTGGGAAATTGGTTCCTTTGTACACTTATACGTAATTACAGCTCGAAATAAAACAGTGCATCTCTCTTAGGAAAACAACATGCAAATATGTGGTTACAAGGAGACGGCTTTTTTTAAAAATTTGATTTATATGCCGCCCTTCTCCGGAGACTCAGGGCGGCTTACAATGCGTTAAGCAATAGCCTTCATACTTTTGTATATTTATATTTACACAAAGTCAGCTTATTGCCCCCACAAACTGGATCCTCAATTCACCTACCTTAGAAAGGATGGAAGGATGAGTCAACCTTGAGCCTGGTGAGATTCAAACTTACAGTGATTGCAGACAGCTGGTGTTAATCACAATGCTTTAGTCTGCTGAGCCACCAGGCCCTTTTAAGCAGCAGCCAACTAGCAGCTATGACAGAGAAATGTAGAATGTTCCTTTGCAATCAGAAATAACTCATTTCTTCCTTTTGTTATCTGAATACGCTTTGGCTTCTTTCCGATTTTTTTTTTGGACTGCTTTAATTTCTGAAGTTTAAACAAGATAATTTTGTTTTCAAAGCAGCAGCTTTCAGTCAATCAGCATAAAGCTGGAAGGGACCTTGGAGGTCTTGTAGTCCAGCCCCCTACTCAAACAGGAGATCCTGCACCAATTTGGATTAGTGACTGTCCAGTCTCTTCTTAAAAACCTCCAGTGATGGAGTGCCCACGTCTGGAGGCAAACTGCTCCCCTGGCTAATTGTTCTCATTGCCAGGAATTTTCTCCTTAATTCCAGGTTGTTTCTCTCCTTGATTAGTTTCCATGCATTGTTTCTTGTCCTGCCCTCCAGTGCTTTGGAAAACAAATTGATCCCTCCTCTTTGTGGCAGCCTCTCAAATACTTGAAGACTGCTATCATGTTCCCCTTAATCTTTTTTTTCTCTAGACTAGACATACCCAGTTCCTGCAACTGTTCTTCGTATGCTTTAGTCTCCAGGCCTTTCCTCATCTTAGTTGCTCTTCTTTGCACTTGTTCCAAAGTCTCAACATCTTTTTTGTAATATGGTGACCAAGTAGTTGCCGTATTCCAGTTGTGGCTTTCCTAAGGCTTTATAAAGCAGTACTAATATTTCATGTGATTTTGATTCTTTTTTTTTTTCAAAAGAAACTTTATTTAACTTTCAAATGTATGCAAAAACAGTTAAAAACCATATTAAAATATCCATGTCCATAAATCGTAATCAATAATGAAATTCGTTTCTACTCTCTTAAGTATCTATATGTGATTACTATACATATACACATATATATATTATACCATTATACCATTCATTATACATATATACATTATACCATTCATTGCTTTCATCCACATGCCTTTTGTCAGTGAAGTCATCATGGGTACTTATATAAGGTTAACATACAAATACCTTTCCAATTTTCATTCTTAATTTAAAATTCACGAAGAGTCTAATAACATATATTGCTCGTTCAAATTAGCTTTCATATTCAATTAAAAGTATCATTATCCATTTTGTCTTTGTTTGATCCAATCGTACCATCTATCCCATACCCTAGAATATTTTGAGCTTTCCCCATTTTTTAATTTCTGCGTTAATTGATCTGCGTGATTTTGATTCTATGCCTGTTTATGCAACCAAGGATTGTATTAGCTTTTTTGGCTGCTACCGCATACGGCTGGCTCATGTTTAAGAGATTGTCTACTAAGATTCCAAGGTCCCTCTCATAGTTACTGTTTTTGAGCCAGGTTTCACCTAATCTGTACATGTACCTTTGCTTTTTCCTGCCCAGGTCTAAAACTTTGCTTTTCTCCATATTAGGTTGAAAAGGGTGGATGAATTTACCAAGCATGAACTACCTCTGTTTGGACAGTCAGAAATTTGACAGATGTTCGATCTAGCACTGCATTAATTATGTCTTTAAGAATCATAAAGAACATCCATCTTAATTTTTAATGTTGCATTAAATTTTCTTAGACAAGGAAAGAAAAAAAATCTTATAGGTCCGGGGTCTCCAACCTTGGCCACTTTAAGACTTGTGAATTTCAACTTTCAGAATTCCTCAGCCAGCTTTGCTCTGGGAGTTGAAGTCCACAAGTCTTAAAGTGGCCAAGGTTGGAGACCTCTGTTATAGGTGGTCTTTGGCTGATGACCACAGATGGGACTAGGAAGGAAGGAAGGAAGGAAGGAAGGAAGGAAGGAAGGAAGGAAGGAAGGAAGGAAGGAAGGAAGGAAGGAAGGAAGGAAAGAAAGAAAGAAAGAAAGAAAGAAAGAAAGAAAGAAAGAAAGAAAGAAAGAAAGAGGAGAGGAAGGAAGGACTACAAACCTGGCACTAGACACAGCTTCAGAGGATAATCCAGGGCTGGAAGGGATCTGGAGCTCATCTAGTCCAACCCTGTTCCAGGACATTCTTAGTGAGTTTCTGTCTTTTGATTCCCCCAGTCACATGGTTACATAGCCACGCCCACTCAGTCACATGACTCTCACCAAGCCACGTCCACCAAGCCACGCCCACAGAATCGGCAGGAAAGAAATTTAGATTTCACCGCAATATTCACGTCCAATATTATGACCTTTTTGGACATGGTTGTTAAGGAAATGACTTATAGTTAAGCCAATCTGACTTCTCCCATGGATTTTGCCAGCTGGGAAGGTCGCAAATGCAGATCACGTGACCCTGGGATGCTAGTTGCCCAGTGCCTGAATTTTGATCATGTGACTGCAGGGATGCTACACTAGTTGTAAGTGCAAGGACCAGTCATCCTAAGTCCCTTTTTTCAGCTCCACCCTAACTTTGAACGGTTGCAAACTGAATGGTTATAATTCAAGGACTATCTCTATGGGATTTGTCACCTGCATTCAGAAAGAATTTAAGTGACTTTTTGGAAGTCTCTTCAGATGTGGGTGTGTTCCCGGGCACGGTGGTTAGAGCACAGTTGAAATGCTCCCGGTTCGGACTGGATCGGGCGATCCGGTAGCAATTGTGGCAGGTGGTTCAGAGAACCGGTAGCAATGGCGGCGCGAGGCTCCGCCTAGGTGTCATTACTTCCTGATTTTAAAAGGTTAAAAAAAAGGCTCTGAAGATCGTGCGCCACAGCTGTGATCATCAGAGCCTTTTTTTACCTTTTAAAAGCATTTTAACAACCTATTCGGACGAATAGGTTGTAAATAAATGCTTTTGAAAGGTAAAAAAAGCTCTAACGATCGCAAGGCACAGCTGTGATGGTCAGAGCCTTTTTCAACTTTTTAAAGCATTTTTTTTACAACCTATTCCCCGAAATAGGTTGTAAAAAAATGCTTTAAAAAGTTTTTTTTAAAAGTTGGCCACGCCCACCCAGTCACATTACACCCCCCCAAGCCACGCCCACAGAATCGGTAGTAACGGATTTTATGTTTCACCACTGGGTTAGAGGGTTAGTTAAGAGATGGTGATGTAGCTATTATTTGTTTAGATTGGTTTGTTGGTCTGCGGCTGCTCTTTATGTTTTATATTGTGTTGTTGTCTTGTGGTGAATTCTTCTAAACCGCCCAGAGTCATTTGATAGCTTTCAAAGAGAATTGAACAATTATTTTAGACCGATAGGGCTCCCAAGGGAAAAAGAGATAAATAATCACATTTCCATGTTGGCTATTTTCCTTGTGCTATGTGCTGTGCTCACTATTTGAGTGATGCAGTGGCCTAGAGATGGAGCTCTCACCTCACAATCAGGAGGCTGTGAGTTCGATCCTAGGTAGAGGTAGATTTTTCTCTCTCTGGGCACAATGACTTTGTATAAAAAAGAACACCGCTTGGGGGGTGGGAGCGAAAGCCCTACTAAGCAGCTATATACAAAAGTATGAAGGCTATTGCTTAACACATTGTAAGCCGCCCTGAGTCTCCGGAGAAGGGCGGCATATAAATTGAACCAATAAATAAATAAATAAATGAGGATATCTGCTGAACAAAACTCCACATTAGCGACAGGAAGGGCATCCGGCCAGTAAATACACAACTCCATTCAGTCGCCCAGACTCCACCCCAAAAGGGATTATGGGGTCATTAAAAGAGGATGATGATGTGCTGTGTTCACTATTTGGATTTTGGTTTTATTTCAGAGGAATTTGACTCCCACATGTGTGTTCTGGGACGTGGGCTCCAAGGGTAAGTAAGGGTAAGAAGTTGGGGTGTGAAACGGGGGTGGATTCCAGCAGGTTCTGACCAGTTCTGGAGAATCAGTAGTGAAAATTTTGAGTCGTTCGGAGAACCGGTAGTAAAAATTCGGACTGGCCCCACCTCCATCTATTCTCTGCCTCCCAAGTCCCAGTTGATCGGGAGGAAATGGGGATTTTGCAGTATCCCTCCCCTGGAATGGGGTGGGAATGGAGATTCTCCAGTATCCTTCCTCTGCCACGCCCACCAAGCCACACCCACCAAGCCACATCCACAGAACTGGTAGTAAAAAATTTTGAAACCCACCACTGGTGTGAAAGTGAAGTTTTGAAAGGCTGCTCTAGGTTTCTCCTTCAGTGATTTCTGCATTTGTTCATTTGTGAAAAATGCAGCTGCGGTTAACAAAGATTAGGCACCAAATAATACGATATCTGGAGAGCCAGGTTGGTGTAATAGTTAAAATTAGAAATGAGGAGTTTGTGAGTTCTAGTCCTGAGCATGAAGCCAGGTGGGTGTTGGAGAGATACTTGCTGAGACAGGGAGAAGAGTCAAACAGGGAATTAGTCTGGAATCCCCACATGACACAAGAAGGTGAATTGTTTGTGAAATAAAATCTTTTTATTTATTAATCGAATTTGTATACCACCCTACTCCCAGAAGGGACTCAGGACGGTGAACAGCCAAAATAAAATACAATAGCAAAATTGTTTAAAATAAATTAAATAATTAGGCAAGGAAAATTTAAAAATCCAATTGTATAAAACATTTTAAAACCCAATATAAAGGGGAGGTTTAAACCAGACCAGCCTGTTGGAATAAGAACGTTTTTAAGCCGTGGCGGAAGGTACGTAGGTCCTGTAACCTCCTTATCTCAGGGGGGAGCTCGTTCCAGATGGCAGGTGCCCCCACAGAGAAGGCTCTCCCCCAGGGGGCCACCAGTCGACACTGTTTAGCCGACGGCACCCTGAGGAGCCACTCTCTATGGGAGCGGACTGGTCGGTGAGAGGCTGTATGTGGCAGAAGGCGGTCCCGAAGATACCCTGGTCCTAAGCCATGGAGCGCTTTGAAGATGGTAACCAAAACCTTGAAGCGCATCTGGAAGACCACTGGGAGCCAGTGCAGCTCGTGTAGGAGGGGAGTCACATGGGAGCGCCACGTCGCTCCCATCACCACCCGTGTGGCCGCATTCTGGACCAGTTGAAGCCTCTGGGTGCTCCTCAAGGGGAGCCCCATGTAGAGAGCATTACAGTAGTCCAGGCGTGAGGTGACGAGGGCATGAGTGACCATGTGTAACGAATCCCGATCCAGAAAGGGACACAACTGGCGGATCAGGCGAACCTGATAAAAACTCCTCCTTTTTTATTTCAGCCAGCCACCCTGGCAAGTGGAACACATCAGGGTGTGAAGTGGTGCCAAGAGAACATCAAATAACCTGCCTTTGTGACCATCTCACCTTCTTTGCGGTACTCATGGTGGGTATCTTGCAGAGCAGGTTGAAAAAAATGGGGGGCCCTTCCAGATGTTGCAGAAGGAACTGACAATCCAAAGGAGTCACTGATGGTGTTGTAATTTGACACAGTCTGGTGGATCTCGGTCCTGAGCTCATCTGTAGAATCACTGAAAGATTTCTTCTGATCTTTTCTCACCTCTTGTGCTTCCTAAACCACTTCCTCCCTTTCTTCTGCAGGTGTCGTCTCCAGACATAGACCACATCCACTATGAGTACCTAACTATTGTGACTTACATCGGTTGCATAATTTCAGCTCTAGCTTCGTTCTTCACCATCTTCTTTTTCCTTTGTTCAAAGTAGGTTGGGATGGAGTGGGGAGTTCATGCAACATATCAATGGGAAGGTCAGAGGTCTGGACAGAGGTCTGTGGGAGGTGGGAGTCTGTGTGCATTGGAAGGATAGATGTTTTATGAGCTGGATGGAGGTTGATGACCTGTGGCTGTCCAGTCTTTTGGACTTCAGTTTCCATGAGCCCCAACCAGCACGGCCAACAGCAGTGGACTATGTGAATGGCCTGCAGAACTTCTGGAGGGGGAAGCAGGTTAGATAACTCAGGAATCAGGTCTTGGGGATCAAACCCTTTCCTACAACAGGTTTTAAGACTTTTCATGACTGCAGCTCATACAGCCAAGAAGAGAAGTACGATGCTCTTTGGACTTCAGTTTCCATGAGCCTCAAACAACATGGCCAACAGCATGTCAGAACTCCAGGCAGAACATCTGGAGGGAGGCTGTCAGACCTGGCCCAAACTTGGTCCCTTAGGAAAGAACCACTCTCGACTCCCATTTGTAGAGAAAAACAATCCAGTTCCAAGCCTGGAGAAAGACACTGGAAACATGGGGGCTGATTGGAAAAATGGTTTAACGATGAAGCAGAACCATGTGGGTTCTGGGCAGCTGACCACAAGGAATTGAGAGTGGGGGATATTTATACCTTCTCTTGGGCTTTGCACTTGAGCTTCCTGTTCCTGTGCAAGAACTTGTATTCTATTGACTGTTGTCCCAGGGGGCCATGTGCAAATCCTAGGTGCTTGTCTGAGCTAGGTTTGGTAGAAGTTTGAGGGGGAGGCAGTGAAGGGGCTTGTGTTCTGAAAGGGTCTTGGGTAATTCCTATGGTGGCTTCATGGCTTTGCCGTGAAGGATAATCCCATCATCCTGGAGCTGAAGGTCTTTTGTTTTGTAGATAGGCTGGCCCAGTCTTTCCCAATGGGCACAAAATACCTGCTGGGGCTATCAAGGTTGCTTTAAAAAAACCCACATGTTTCTCCATTTCTCCCTTTGGGGAAATATAATATTCTGCCTTTTTTAAAAATATTCCTCATTCTTCTATTTCATTCTTCTAGGACAGTGATGGCTAACCTTTTTGCCATCGCGTGCCAGGAGCGGGTGCGGGGGTGTGTGTGTCGTGCACATACGTGCCCACACCTATAATTCTATGTGCCCCGCCCCCACGCATGTGCGAGCAACTCCCCCGTTCCCCCCGCTTCTGGCATGTGATGGCCCTGTAGGTCTGTTTTCCTCTCTCACCTGGCCTGTTTGCCAACTTCTGGTGGGACCGGAAGGCCTGTTTTTTGCTGTTCCTAGCCTCCAGAGCCTCTCTAGGAATCTGGGGAGGGCAAAAACGGCCTCCCTCCCACCCCGGAGGCCCTCCAGAGATCAGAAACAGCCTGTTTGCCAAGTTCTGGTGGGCATGCCATAGGTTCGCCATCACGGTTCTAGGAGAAGGGTGGGTGCTAACTTCCTACAAAGTCTTGGGGATGAAACAGGTTCTCAGATTTTTCATAGCTGCAGCTCTGAGGTTCATACAACCAAGAAAAGAAGCCTGATGCTCTTCCTTCTTCACAGGAAAAAGCAGAGAGACCACATCGTCTATGTCCACATGAATCTCCTCTGGGCCATCTTTCTCCTCGACATGGGCTTCCTCATCGCGGTGCCCCTGGCTCCTACCGGAGGGGACACAGCCTGCAAAGCTGGCGGGATGTTCCTGCACTTCGCCATGCTTGCGTGCTTCACTTGGATGGCCATTGAGGGTTACAGTCTCTACCGGCTGGTGGTCGAAGTCTTCAACTCCTACGTCAAGCATTTGCTCCTCAAGCTCTGCTTGGTGGGCTGGGGTGAGTGGCAGAAGCTTTGGGGGAACAAACCTCTAGTCATGTAGAACTTCAGAGGTTATGACCAGCTCTTTGGAACACGAAGCAGACAGTGAGAGGAAGAAGGTGGGCACGGCCACAGAAGTTGCACAGACTCGCTTCTGCTGTGAATTCAGGAAGTGGCTTTAGATGAGCTGGGTTCTCGCAGCTAACCCCCTGAGATGTAGACACAGAAGAACAAGGTGAAAGAAAGGACTATATCATGGCAGCCTTTAAATCAAGGGTCTCCAACCTTGGCAACTTTAAGACTTGTGGACTTCAACTCCCAGAGTTCCTCAGCCAGCAAAGTTGCCAAGGTTGGCAACTTTAAGACTTGTGGACTTCAACTTCCAGCGTTCCGCAGCCAGCAAAGTTGCCAACCTTGGCAACTTTAAGACTTGTGGACTTCAACTCCCAGAGTTCCTCAGCCAGCAAAGTTGCCAAGGTTGGCAACTTTAAGACTTGTGGACTTCAACTCCCAGAGTTCCTCAGCCAGCAAAGTTGCCAAGGTTGGCAACTTTAAGACTTGTGGACTTCAACTCCCAGAGTTCCTCAGCCAGCAAAGTTGTCAACCTTGGCAACTTTAAGACTTGTGGACTTCAACTCCCAGAGTTCCTCAGCCAGCAAAGTTGCCAACCTTGGCAACTTTAAGACTTGTGGACTTCAACTCCCAGAGTTCCTCAGCCAGCAAAGTTGCCAACCTTGGCAACTTTAAGACTTGTGGACTTCAACTCCCAGAGTTCCTCAGCCAGCAAAGTTGCCAACCTTGGCAACTTTAAGACTTGTGGACTTCAACTCCGAGAATTCCTCAGCCAGCAAAGCAAAGCTGGCTGAGGAACTCTGGGAGTTGAAGTCCACAAGTCTTAAAGTTGCCAAGGTTGGAGACCCCTGATTTAAATGGAGGGCATCGTGCTTGATTGTAATGTATTAGACATTTTTCCATTTTTTGGGACTTCATCCTCAAGGTGCTTTTTTTCAAGAGGCAACTGGGCTTTCTGGTTTTTCTTTAAAGACCTTTTGCTTCTCAGAGCTGAAGAAGCTTCTTGGATGAGAAGCGAAACATCTTCAAAGAAAAACCAGAAGGTCCAGTTGCCTCTTGAAAAAAAGTACCTTTGGGATAACCATGACCTGAAGGACTGAGAATCTCCATAGGCTTCTTCATATTCTTAAGAAAATGTTATGCTTTTTTAAATCTCTTCCCTTATTGTCAGAATGAATAGCTCTTTTTTGATGAACAAGTGTGATTAAATGGCATCATTTAAAACGAAAACAAAATGCACAGGTACAGTATAGGGGTCTGGTGGCTCAGCAGACGAAAGCATTGTGATTAAGACCAGCTGTCTGCAATTACTGTAAGTTCGAATCTCCCCAGGCTCAAGGTTGACTCAGCCTTCCATCCTTTCTAAGGTAGGTAAATTGAGGACCCAGTTTGTGGGGGCAATAAGCTGACTTTGTATAAATATACAAAAGTATGAAGGCTATTGCTTAACGCATTGTAAGCTGCCCTGAGTCTCCGGAGAAGGGCGGCATATAAATCTAATTTAAAAATAAAAAAATAAAATAAAATATGTGATACCTCGCTTAATAGTACCAACTGTGAGAGGGATCTTAGTGAGTCCTAGTGGACAACTATTGAAATATGAGCCAGCCATATGCAGCAGCTGCCAAAAAAGCCAACACAGTTCTAGGCTGCATTAACAGAGGGAGAGAATCAAGATCAGGCGAAGTGTTAATACCACTTTATAAGGCCTTGGTAAGGCCACACTTGGAGTACTGCATCCAGTTTTGGTTGCCTCGATGTAAAAATGAGGTTGAGACTCTAGAAAGAGTGCAGAGAAGAGCAACAAAGAGGATGAGGGGACTGGAGGCTAAAACATCTGAAGAACGGTTGCAGGAACTGGGTATGTCTAGTCTGATGAAAAGAAGGACTAGGGGAGACATGATAGCAATCTTCCAGTATCTCAGGGGCTGCCACAAAGAAGAGGGAGTCAAGCTATTCTCCAAAGCACCTGAGGGCAGGACAAGAAGCGATGGGTGGAAACTAATCAAGGAGAGAAGCAACTTAGAACCAAAGAGAAATTTCCTGACAGTTAGAACAATTAATCAGTGGAACAACTTGGCTCCAGAAGTTGTGAATGCTCCAACACTGGAAGTTTTTAAGAAGAGATTGGATTAAACATTTGTCTGAAGTGGTGTAAGGTGGAAACAGGGTCGTGGTGTAGTCCAGCCCCCTAAGCAGGGGGTTGGACTACAAGACCTCCAAGGTCCCTTCCAACTCTGTTAATTAGCATTTTTAATAACAAAAAAAAGCCCTTTTAATCAAATTTGCTCTTCAGAAAAGCTGTTCTCAGAGGGTTTTTTTTTTCTCTTTTGCTAGAATAAAACGGCTCTCCAGCTACAGTGTCCTCCATGATTCTCAGATGATTTCACTTGGCTCTAGTTTTAGGTTCTCTGATTCCTTTTTTAATCGGATATTTCTTTATTCAATGCATCACTCGGGAAGAGAGTAGGAGGGAAATATATACTGAACCAGGGGTCTCCAATCCTGGCAACTTTAAGACTTGTGGACAAGTCTTAAAGTTGCCAAGATTGGAGACCCCTGCACTGGACAATATGGAAACAGTTTAAATCAGTGGAAAATATAAAACTTTCTGAGTGAGCACTAGTGGAAGAAGCACTAATGTGGGTTGTTCTCCTTTGCAGGTCTTCCCATATTCATCGTGTGTCTAATTTTTGTGATCGACCAGTCCCACTATGGCCCTTTCTCTTTTAAGATCCACGAGACTCCATGGGAATACACCAATTCAACCATGTAAGTTTTTGGCGTGTAGAAAAAGAGCGCTCCCTACTGTCCATTCAGAAAGGTGCATTTCTCCTTGAGGACTGAACAGCCCTAGAAGCTGACACAATATAGGTAGTCCTTGATTTATGACTGCAACTGGAACTAGAATTTCCATTGCTAAGTAGGCACTTGTTAATTGAGTCGCACTTGGTTTTATGACCTTTCCCCCCACCCCCTGTTCAGCAAATCATTGCAGTTAAATGAATCGCATACAGGTAGTCCCAGACTTATGACTATAACTGAGCCCAAAATTTCTGTTGATAAATGAGACAGTTGTTAAGTGAGTTTTGCCCCCATTTTATGACCTTTCTGTCCAGAGTTGTTAAGTGAATCCGTTCAGTTGTTAAGTTAGACACATGGTTTGTTAAGAATATTTTTGAATTACACCCAAAGTTGTGGCTTAATAAAGCAGAGTACCATTAGAGTTTTATGCACGGAAACGTTTTGAGAGTAATTGTGAATAACATACAGACAAACTGGGTTTTATATATTTTACTTTTAGGGAAATGCAAAATCATAGTCCTTTAAAAATCCGAGTCTTAGCCACAGAAAGTGCAATATAAGAGCTATCCAGGGATATAAAATCTTCTTACCAGTTTGTAGAAAAATACAAGGAACAATCAGGAAGAATATAAAAACAGTTCAATAAATATCAGAAAGCAGTAAATAAATAATCATGATCAAACAGTTGACCATAGAGAGATCAAAAAGAGTTACAGCGTAGCAGCAGGTAAAAATGGTGTAGTAGCCACACTAACCATAATTTAGCTCTCCTTAAATACATTGGCTACAGAGCTCAGCCAATCAGGATGCAGAATGATTCAGCGCAGTTCTTAAAGCTACATAATACATTCACATAATACAAACATACAATGTTGGCTTATATATTTCCTGGCCAACCAATTAGGCAATAACCATTTCCTAACATGGTTGTTAAGTGAATGTGGCTTCCCCATTGGTTTGCTTATAAGCAAAGGGCGCAAAAGAGGATCCCATGATCCCAAGACTGTCAGGGTTTCAAGGAAGACCCCCAACCAAATAAAGCCTGAGGTTCCTCAAAGTTCCAATTTATTAGAGATGTCATGTTGGCACATCTGGGAAAAGCCGAATCTGAAAGCTTCCAGGTTTTCCCCCACCCAGCTAAGAGTTCACAGCCCTGCCCCACACCCAGCTCATCACATTGTCCAATCAACTCTTCACACGCCACCGGCTACAATCTTCAGGCAGTCTCCATCAGACGCAGGCAAAAGTCCTTGAAGATGGAATGTTGTTATGACTAACTTTCTACCGCTCCAACAACAACCCCCTCCCCAACTTCCCCAGCTAAAATATGTAGAAGCAAAAAGAAAATTGTCTTCCAAAACTGACAGGGACTGTGCAACCGTCATAAATATGAATCAGTTGCCAAGGGTCTGGATCTTGATCATGTGACCATGGGGATGTTGCAATGGTCAGAAGTGTGAAAAATAGTCATAAGTCATTTTTTTAGTACCATTGTAATTGTGTGTTGTATGAGTGGTGCAGTGGCCTAGAGGAGGAGCTCTTGCCTCACAATCAGGAGACTGTGAGTTCGATCCTAGATAGAAGCAGATATTTCTCTCTCTGGGCACAACCAGAATATATCTGCTGAATATAACTCTGCATTGGCGACAGGAAAGACATCCGGCCAGTAAACACTCAGCTCCATTCAGTTGCCCCAACTCCACCCCCATGCAAGGTATTATGGGGTCATTAAAAGATAAAAAAGTCCCCCCAAAATAAATGAACTGTTGTAACTCAAGGACTACCTGTAAGTCATTAAGCAAGTCTGGTTTTCCTCATTAACTTTGCTTGTTGGAACATGACTGGGAAGGTAACTAATGGTGATCACTTGACTCTGTGGTGGCATAACTGTCATAAATACATGCCAGCTGTCAAGTGCACAATCTTTGATCCTATGACTGGGGGGATGTGACTTTTGTAAGTGTGAGAAGTGGTCCTAAGTCACTTTTTTTAAGTACACGGTTTTTTTGAACCATTGCTAAACGAATGGTTGTATGTTGAGGATGCGGGGATGAGTGTGGGCCACAAAGAGGATGGGATACATCACATTTATGATTGGGACCAGAGTGTCCTGGAAAATCCTGTTTTTTGTCCAAGGTAGTATAAACCCTTATCATGAGATGTATGTTCCAGAGGGAAAGTAGCCTCCAATTTTTTAAAAAAAGTCTTTATTCTTTAAATTCAGTACAGTATTGCCAACTCTAGCATTAAAATCCCCAAAAATAATTAAATCATGCGTTGATGTAACATGTCAACTAAAGACTCTTCCAGGTTATCCCACTTTATCTTTGTCTGGGTGGCATGTGTAAATGTTCACACAGATTAACATTCTCTCTGTAGGTTTTGGGTTAAATATTTGAATTTCACCTATATCATAATGTCCTAGATCAGTTTCTTCTAATCTCACATTGATGGGTGGGTGGGTGGGTAGGTGGTGACTGGCTGTAGGATGGATGGATGGATGGATGGATGGATGGATGGATGGATGGATGGATGGATGGATGGATGGATGGATGGTTGGTTGGTTGGTTGGATGGATGGATGGATGGATGGATGGATGGATGGATGGATGGATGGATGGATGGAAAGATGGATGGTTGATTGGATGGATGGATGGATGGATGGATGGTTGATTGGATGGATGGATGGATGGAAAGATGGATGGTTGATTGGATGGATGGATGGATGGTTGGATGGATGATAGGATGGATGGTAGGATGGATGGATGGATGGATGGATGGATGGATGGATGGATGGATGGATGGATGGATGGATGGATGGTAAGATGGATGGTAGGATGGATGGATGGATGGATGGATGGATGGTAGGATGGATGGTAGGATGGATGGATGGATGGATGGATGGATGGATGGATGGATGGATGGTAGGATGGATGGATGGATGGATGGAAAGATGGATGGTTGATTGGATGGATGGATGGATGGATGGATGGTTGATTGGATGGATGGATGGATGGATGGTAGGATGGTAGGATGGATGAATGGATGGATGAATGGATGGAGGGAGGGTTGATTGGATGGATGGATGGATGGGTGGGTGGGTGGGTGAGGGGGATGCTCCATTACTGAAAGTTTTCAAGAAAAGATTGGACAACATTTGTCCAGGATTGTATAAACTCTTGGGCAGTAGACTGGACTAGAAGACCTTCAAGGTCTCTTCCAGTCCTGGAATTCTATGATTCTATCAAGATGTATTGTGACTAGGCTCATTAAGCCCTTGCTTAGCATGGGCCATCTTTTGATCCTACGTTGCTTATGATAAAAACATCTGTAGCCAGGTAACGCTAGAACATCATTTCCATAAATCCAGTTTCTTGGAGAATGAGGGAATCAGGGAATGAGCAGAAACCACAAAGAGGGTGGGATGCATCACATTCATGATTGGCACTGGAGGATCCTGGAAATTCCTGTTTTTGGGGAAGCGGTCAGCGTAAAGAAAATTTTCCAGCCTATTTGAATGCTCCTATTCCAGTTTTCATGCACCTTCCAGCTAGTTAAATAGTGCCTAGACTTACCTTTCTGTGTTTTTCTCTTCTTCTTCTCCAGCTGTTGGATTACCAAAAAGGAGATCAACAATTTCCTGAATTTGGGCTATTTAAGCCTGGTGCTTTTCTTCAACAGCATCATGCTAGCCACCATGGTGTATGAGATTCTCAAGCTGAGACATCGAGAGCATCACTGGGGATATGTGGTAATGCTCCTGGGCCTGAGCTGTGTCCTGGGCATCCCGTGGGGGCTGGTCTTCTTTGCGTTCGCTTCTGGGACCTTCAAGCTGGTGGCCGTGTATCTTTTCACCATCATCAACTCTCTCCAAGGTCAGTGAGTATTCCTGCTCCCCTTACTCTTGAGATCTGCCACCTTATCAATTTTTGTCCCCTGGATTTTCATGCAATACAAGAGAGAGTTGCATTTTGGCTGTGACTTCATCTTTTCAATTCAATCTGAGCTTGTGAAAGTGATGGTTCTTCTCTTCACTAGACTGACCATGCCCAGTTCCTGCAATCATTCGTTGTATGTTTTAGCCTCTACCCTAATAATCGTGGATGCTCTTCTCTGTGCTCTATCTAGACCAGGGGTCAGCAACTTTTAGCTCTGGAGCCGCATGTGGCTCTTTCACCACTCTGCTGTGGCTCCCTGTCACTCAAAATATCACTCACAGCTGCCAATGTGTGACACTTGCCGGCATGCAATTTATTGAGCTTTTCAATCCCTGGTAGGCCAACCATGGATAAATCCAAGAAAAGAAAAGTTTCAGAACGTTTAATTCAACTCCATATGCTAGTTTTGTGGCCACTCAAGAAATAGTCGGGCACGGGAAGGGTTTTGTGGCTCCCGGTGTTTTCTTTTCTGTGGGAAATGGGTCCAAATGGCTCTTTGAGTGTTTAAGGTTGCAGACCCCTGTTCTAGACTCTAGAATCTAGAGTCTCAACATCTTTTTTATAGTGTGGTGACCAATGGAAAGAACGTGCTTCACCTCTGAATCCCAGTCCTTCCCACGCTATTGATCATCCACAACAGACAGATCTGATGGTGAAAAGACTTCAACACTGCTGCATTTCAACCTTTCAAGGGAAACCAAAGTTAGGAAACCTATACAAAATTGCTGAGACCCTAGAAAGAGTGCAGAGAAGATCAACAAAGATGGATGATCAGACTGGAGGTTAAAATATATGAAGGATAGTTGCAGGAACTGGGCATTGTCTAATCTAATGAAGAGAAAGGCTAGGGGTGACTTGATAGTCTTCTAATATTCTTCCACAAAGAAGAGGGGTCAACCTATTCTTCAAAGCACCTAAAGAAACAATGGATGGAAAGTAATGAAGGAAAGAAGCAATCTAGAACTAAGAAGAAATTTCCTGACAGTGAGAGCAATTAATCAGTGGAACATCTTGTCTCCAGAAATTATGGGTGCTCCATCACTGGAGGCTTTTAAGAAGAGAATAGATAGCCGCTTGTCTGGAATGTTATAGGGTCTCCTGCTCATGCAGGGGGTTGGACTAGAAGACCTCCAAGGTCCCTTCCAACTGATAATCTGTTATCTGTTACTCTCAAGGCCTTTGATCATCTTAGATGTTCTTCTCTGAAGAACAATAATGGACAATTATTCTTTTTTTAAAAAATATACTTTATTAAGTTTTTATAGATACAAAAATTTACATTTCTATTTACATCGGATATGCAGTGTTTATACATATGTACATAATATTACCTAGTGTCACTTTTGCTATTCGTTATTGTTTATTTAACACATCTTTTGCTCCTCTTTTAATTTTATTGTTCATCCATTCGTACCATCTTTCCCACACAGTATAGTAATCCGAGTTTTCATCAGTGTTTATTTCATAGGTTAATTTACTCATCTCTACGCACTCTAGTACCTTCCTAAATATAAGTTCTTCTGGTGGCAAGGTTTTCTTTTTCCAGTGTTGAGCCTAGGCCAACCTAGCAGCTGTGGTTATATGTATTATTAAGTGGGTATCTTTCCAAATCTCTTCTTCACTATTTCCAGGAGAAATTATTCCGGTATCAGCTCTACTTCTTCTCTGATTATTTCTTGTAACCATCTCCCAGTTCTGGTCCAATATTTTTTCGCTTCAGGGCATGTCCACCACATGTGAAAGAAGGTGCCCTGACCATGGCCACATTTCCAGCAATTTGGGGGCATATTAGGGAATATCTTCGCTAATCTAGCAGGAGCTAGGTACCACCTGTGGAACATTTTATAGTGATTCTCCTTTGACATTATTAGACATTATTCTTTGTCTATTGTCTACTTTTATTATAAGGTTAGAGTAATAAAATCTTGCAAGTCTGATTACACTTCCACCTCCCTCCCCTTTTTTAATGTGAACTAGGGAGGTTCCTATCTGAGATGTTTTCTCAGTTTACATTTCTGCCCTGGATTCAAATTTCTTTATCTATCTGTTTCTTTGGCTGCAGCTCTTCCTCCTTTCTTCAAGGTCATTCCTACAGTACAACATTACACTGCAGTCAGTGATGGAACTCTAAATTTTTTACTACGGATTCTGTGGGGGTAGCTATGTGGGCGTGGCATGGCTTGGTGGGCGTAGTTTGGTGGGCGTGGCAGGGAAAGGATACTGCAAAATCTCCATTCCCTCCCCACTCCTGGGGGAAGGATACTGCAAAATCCCCATTCCCACCCCACTCTGGGGCCAGCCAGAAGTGGTATTTGCCGGTTCTCCGAACTACTCAAAATTTCCGCTACCGGTTCTCCGGAACCTGTCAGAACCTGCCGAATTTCACCCCTGACTGCAGTTCTATCCATGTATTTGAATTCCTCACTCCCTTCCAGGAACTGCTTAACGTCTGTGATCTCCTCCTGTTTCTCCAGGCTTCCTCATCTTCCTTTGGTACTTGGCCAAAGTGTTGCAGTCTCGCAGGTCGAATTCCATGCAGTGCACGACTTCCAACAGCTTGAAGTACCAGTCCAGCAGCACCAGCATCTGACCTTGTCCTGGCCAGGTGGACTTTGGATGTGAAACACTCATGGGAGGATCTTCCTGGAAACTCAGCCGAACAATTCTTTGGTGGATTTGGGTGACTTCATACCTCTAAGTAGCTTAGAGACGACACTGATCTGTTTTCCTTCAACATTTGTACGGCTCTTTTTTCTAATGTAAATATTATTTTTTTTTAAATTCCTCTGGTGTAAAAAGTTTATGAGAGTACATTGAAATTTAAACTATGTATATTAAAGACAAATTTTATTAGCGCAGATGTGATTACATCTGGATAAACATAGCTCAAAATACTAGTTGTTTGTGTTCTGTGCCAGGCTGGTTGTTTGGGAGTGTAAGAGGCCTGGGACTAAGCCTGTCCCAGCCTGTTCTTGGAAGCCCCCATGTTTCAGCAAACCTCCCACTAAGAAAATGCAGTTCAGTGGTCAGAAAAGTTATGTTGTAGCAGAGGAGGGTTTCAGCAGGTTCTGACCACTTCTGAAGAACCGGTAGCAGAAATTTTGAGTAATTCGGAGAACTGGTAGTAAAAATTCTGACTGACCCCCAACCCCATCTATTCTCTGCCTCCCAAGTCCCAGCTGATTGGGAGAAAATGGGTATTTTGCAGTATCCTTCCCCTGGATCGAGGCGGGAATGGAGATTTTACAGTATCCTTCCCCTGCCATGCCACCAAGCCACACCCACAGAACTGGTAGTAAAAATTTTTGAAACCCACCACTGTGTTGTGGCTTGTTGGCCGCCGGCCCCTTCAGCAGCCGAATCAGAGGCGGACGAGAGTGGAAGTCGGGATCAGCATCAAGGCAACCTGGGAGCTCCGAGGGGGAAGAGGAAATGGAGCTGTCAGAGAGAGAGAGAGAGAGAGAGAGACAGAGGTGGAGCCTGGGCCGTCTGTCAGCCTTCAGATGGAGAGTCAACAGCCCCCAGGTCTGGAGGTGGCTGATGAGGAACAGCTGGGTCCAGTGCCTGATGCGCGGATGTTCAGAACACAGAGGAGAGGAGAGCAGTGGAAATCTATGGGCCGGTCCTTGGGATGGAAGAGTCACTGCTGCAAGCGAAGCCCTACCCTAGCTCTGGGGATAAAAGGCAGGGGGCGGAGATGAATAGATGTGGCAGACAACTATTCATCTCCCTGCTGGTCAGACTTGTTAGCCTGTGTTGAGAGGGAAACTTTTTGCTGGGGCTGCTGGGGCTCCTAATAAAGGAATCTTTGAGAACTTCAGAGGGTTTGTCATGTTTGGGGAGCTGGATCAGAACAAGTAAGCTCCTGCACCTAGCCATGAAAAGCCAATTTCCTGGTTGTGAGAGCAGTTAATCAATGGAACACCTCCTCTTCTGGAGTTGTGGGTGCTCCATCATAAGGACTCCTGCCTTGGGCAGGGGGTTAGACTACAAGACCTCCAGGGTCCCTTCCAGCTCTCGGATTCTATGATCTGTCCAGTGGTGGGATTCAAGTAATTTAACAACCGGTTCTCTGCCCTAATGATTTCTTCCAACAACCAGTTTGCCAAACTGCTCAGAAAGTTAACAACCGGTTGGAAAAAGCTGCAGCTATCTTTACTTGGAAGAATAGCAGCAGTTAAGATGAATGTTCTACCTAGATTTTTATTCTTGTTTCAAATGATTCCGGTGCTTAAAAGTGATAAACATTTGATGGAATGGCAAAAAGGAGTGAATAAGTTTGTTTGGAATGAGAAAAAGCTAAGAGTTAAACTGAAAATTATGCAAGATGTTCGAGAAAGGGGTGGCCTTAAACTTCCAAACCTACGATTGTATTATGAAGCAGCAGTGTTGACACAAGCAAGTGATTGGTTTGGAATGACAAAAACTGGAATATTGAATATAGAAGGCCATGACTTGGAATTTGGTTGGCATGCATATTTATTCTACGAAAATAAAGTTGATAAAGTACTCAAGAGCCATATACTCAGAAACTCTTTGATGAGAGTATGGAAGAAGCACCAACTTAAACTGGATTACAAAATACCTTTGTGGTTGGATCTTGGTCATATTACACGGAATATAAATATAAAGTCACTTGGGGGGATTTTATATAAAGAGGTACTTTTCAATGATGGGGGTAGATGGCAATTAAAGACATTAAATACACTGTTGGAAGAAGGGATTAATTTAACTTGGTTACAGTATAATCAACTTCAATTGAGATGGAGGGAAGATCAAAAAACTGGTTTAATGTTGTATGAAGAGGAACTGGTAAGAAAGATAAAAGAGAAAGGCCCAATGCATATCAAGAGGATTTATAACATTTTGCTAGAAAGAGACTCTGAAAATGAACTGGTTAAAGATTGTATGATAAAATTGGCGCAAAACTTTGCAGAACCAGTTATGATGGAAACATGGGAAAAATATGGGTTCAGAATGTTAAATTTACAGTCACAGAACCTGAGGGAAAATTTCTATAAAATATTTTATAGGTGGCATTTAGATCCTAAGAAATTGTCGTGCATGTATCCTAATGTTCAGCCAAAATGTTGGAGATGTGATTGCTTAGATGCTACATATTATCATATATGGTGGACTTGCAAGAAAGTGAAGGCTTTTTGGATTAAAATTTGGTGGGTTATGCAAAATGTTTTGAAGAAAAAACTCCAATTTTCTCCTCAATTGTTTTTATTGGGTATAGTTAAGGATTCTTCATTGACTGAAACAAAGCTGATAGGTTACTGATTGGTCAATATTGGAAAAAAGACGTTATGCCTACTATTGAAGAATGGACTTTGAAGGTGGCCAGTTTTGCAGAAATGGCAAAGATATCAGCGTATTTAAAAGACCGGACTCAAGAAACTTTTGTGTGGGAATGGAAGAAATGGATAGACTATGTACAGAATAAATATCAAACAAGGAAGTATCAGATAGCTTTTAGCTGAATGTTATGTAAAAATTTATAGTACAGACAGGGGGCAGAATAGTTGGGGGGTATTGTATGATATAGTATGATTTGGATTTCACCTTGGGAAGTCATGAGGGGGGAGGGGAGGGTTAGGGAGGGGAAGGGGAGGGGGAAAGTGGAAAAATTTATGTTTGTAAAACCTTTTCAATAAAAAAAAAGAAAAAAAAGAAAGTTAACAACCGGTTCTCCCAAAGTGGTGCGAACTGGCTGTATCCCATCACTGGATCTGGTCCTCTGCCTCTCCACTTTTCTTCTGGGGCCTGTTCACAAAACAATACAGCAATTTTCTTTTGAAAGTTTACCTAAGAAATGTTGATGCAAGAGAAGGCCACAAATGTCCTTCCTCCTTTGTCTCTTGGGTAAAATACAACCCCATCACCCCCCACACAACATGAAATAAAGACAGTGTCTGTCTCAGGGTCTCATACATGCTCCAGAAGGGCAACAGTCATCATTCATTTAGCCATTTATTGTTAGGCCTGGGGGAGCAGTGGCTAGAATGCAGTATTGGAGGCTAACTCTGCCCGCAGTCTGAAGTTCAACTTGACTGGTCCAAGGTTGACTCAGCCTTCCATCTTTCTGAAATCGCTAAAAAGAGGACTCAGATTGTGGGTCAGCAAGATGCTGACTCTATAAACCATCAGAAGTGCTGGAAAGTCGGATCAACCGAAGAGCAGCAATAAATAAGGACTAATGGACTTCCTCCAGAGTTAAGAACAATTTCTGACCTCCCGACTTTCCGGCGGGCTTTAAAAACATATTTTTTTCAGCTTGCCGGCTTAGCCTGATTCCTGTCAAATATTTTATTATTTTTAGAGTTTTATTATCTTTTTAAATTAATTTGTTTTAACTATGGCTATTTATATTTGTTCTTTTTATGAAATGTTAACTTTTGTGTATTTGCTTTTTAATTTGGCTGTTCACCGCCCTGAGTCCGCAAGGAGAAGGGCGGTATATAAATCTAATAAAACTTAAACTTAAACTTAATCTTGGACAGCTGGCAAATGCGGCACCTTCCTCTAGAGGGTGCTAAAAGACCACCCAATGCAAATTGGCTGCTGTTGAACATAAGATTGTCTTTATTGGGTGCAGCCAAAGACAAACCTATTTTAATGTAAACTACGGACATCACTGGATGGAATTGGAAGCAGGATTGAGAGAGTAAGGTGCTAAATTAGAAAAAAAAACAACCATTTTAAACTTCAGAATTTAAAACAGTTCCCCCAAGTTGCTAACTGTATTTCTTAACTGAGAAAAAGAGAGAAGAAATGTAATAGAGAATTTTTTTAAAAAATTGATTTATATCTTGCCCTCATAGATTTGCAAACTGAGTTTAAGAAATTTGCAAAACCGAGGTGGAACAAAAAAAAAGAGAGAGAGCACATTTTCCCAGTCATAATGAAGATTTTCTTTGTGCTCCTTCTGAGAGCCCTTAGCTCAGTGTTTCTCAACCTTGGTAGCTTGAAGATGGGTGGACTTCAACTCCCAGAATCCCCCAGCCAGCGCTTCTGAGAGCCCTTAGCTCAGTGTTTCTCAACCTTGGTAGCTTGAAGATGGGTGGATTTCAACTCTCAGAATCCCCCAGCGCTGGCTGGGGGATTCTGGGAGTTGAAGTCCACCCATCTTCAAGCTACCAAGGTTGAGAAACATTGCCTTAGCTGGAGAAAAGAGATTTCTGACTTTTTTAAAAAAAAATTAGATTTATATGCCGCCCTTCTCTGGAGACTCAGGGCGGCTTACAATGCATTAAGCAATAGCCTTCATACTTTTGTATATTTTTTATAGAAAGTCAGCTTATTGCCCCCACAAACTGGGTCCTCAATTGACCTACCTTAGAAAGGATGGAAGGCCGAGTCAACCTTGAGCCTGGGGAGATTCGAACTTACAGTAATTGCAGACAACAGGAGTTAATCACAATGCATTAGTCTGCTGAGCCACCAGGTGTCCTCTATTCTGCTCCTGCAGTCTCTGGTACAATTCATCTTTGACTTATGACTGCATTTCATCCCAAACTTTCTATTGCTAAGTGAGAGAGTTGTTAAGACAGTGTTGCCACCATTTGATGACTTTTCTTGCCACAGTTGCTAAGTGAATCGCTCCAGTTATTGAGTCACACAGTTGTTAAGTGAATCTGGCTCCCCCGTGGATTTCGCTTGTCAGAAGGGCACAAAAGCAGATCCCGTGACCCTGGGATACTCCAACCCGTCATAAATATGAGTCAGCGGCCCAGCGTTTTAATTTGGATTACATGACCACGAGGATGATGCAAAGGTCGTAAGTATGAAAAATGGTCACTTTTGTAACGGTCACTAAATGAACAACTGCAGTTTTTAAGTTGAGGACTACCTGTAATGTAACCAGGCAGGATGCCTCATTTAAGAAAACTTTTTAAAAAAATTTTTTTATAAACTTTATTAACAAATAATAAAATCACGCACAATACATATAATAAACACAACAAAAACAAAAAGAGAGAAAAAAACAATACATTAAAACATTATATATATTCATTCCTTTGAAGCATTGGTTCGTAGTGATATATCTATTTACACAGTATTACGTAATTCCCATAGATCTTAACACACTGGTTCGTTTTAACTTCTTTTTTTTTTTAATTTGATTTATATGCCGCCCTTCTCCGGAGACTCAGGGCGGCTTACAATGTGTTAAGCAATAGCCTTCATACTTTTGTATATTTATACAAAGTCATCTTATTGCCCCCACAAACTGGGTCCTCAATTTACCCACCTTAGAAAGGATGGAAGGCTGAGTCGACCTTGAGCCTGGCTAGGACTGAACTCGCAGAATTACAGGCAGCTGGATGTTAATTGCTGCCTTTAGTAGGAGGCATTAGCCCACCTACGTTACTCAGGCTCAGTAACCTCCTCTATCTTAAGAAGACTCTTAAATGACAGTCACTTATCTGAAATAGTATAGATTCTTCTGCTTGAGAGGGATTAGAAGGCCTCCAAATTCCCTTCCAGCCAGGGGTGAAATCCAGCAGTTCTGAAACAGGTTCTGGAGAACCGGTAGTGGAAATTTTGAGTAGTTTGGAGAACCAGCAAATACTACCTCTGGCGGGCCCCCAAGTGGGGTGGCAATGGAGATTTTGCAGTATCCTTCCCCTGGAATGGGGTGGGAATGGAGATTTTGCAATATTTATTCATGTTATTTATTTATTATTCAAATTTATATACCGCCCTACTCCCGAAGGACTCAGGGTGGTGAACAGCCAGAATAAAATACAAACAATACAAACGTTAAAAACCCATTAAAATACTTAAATGTTTTGGCCCAAAGACAAGTTAAAAACACCCAATTTCTAAGACAAATTAAAAGCAATTTAAAAAGTTTAAAAGGGAGAATTAGGCCAAGCCAGCCTGCTGGAACAAAAATGTTTTGAGAGCACGTCGAAAAGTGCGCAGATCCGGGATCCTCCGTATCTCCGGGGGGAGCTCATTCTAGATGGTAGGTGCCCCAACAGAGAAGACTCCCCCCCTGGGGGCCGCCAGTCGACATTGTTTGGTCGACGGCACCCTGAGAAGCCCCTCTCTACGGGAGCGTACTGGTCGGTGAGAGGCTATTTGTGGCAGAAGGAGGTCTCGTAAATACCCCAGTCCGATGCCATGGAGCGCTCTAAAGGTGGTAACCAAAATCTTGAAGCGCACCCGGAAGACCACCGGGAGCTAGTGCAGCTCGCGCAGGAGGGGGGGGGTCACATGGGAGCACCACGTCATTCCCATAACCACCTGCGCAGCCACATTCTGGACCAGCTGGAGCCTCCGGGTGCTCCTCAAGGGGAGCCCCATGTAGAGAGCATTGCAGTAGTCCAGGTGGGAAGTAACGAGAGCACGAGTGACCATACTTAACAAGTCCTGATCCAGAAAGGGACGCAACTGGTGGATCAGGCGGACCTAATAAAAAATTCCCCTGGCCACAGCCATTCTTCCAAAGACAGCTGTGAGTCCAGGAGGACGCCCAAGTTGCGAGCCCTCTCCATGGGGGCCAATGACTTGCCCCCAATAGTCAGTGATGGCACGAACTGACTATATTGGGATGTCGGAAACCACAGCCACTTGGTCTTGGATGGGTTGAGCCTGAGTCTGTTTCTCCCCATCCAGATCCGCACAGCCTCCAGGCACCGGGACATCACTTCAAGGGCATCACTGGGGTGGTCCGGGGTGGAGACGTACAGCTGAGTGTCATCAGCATACTGGTGGTACGTCACCCCAAAACCACGGATGATCTCACCCAGCGGCTTCACATAAATGTTGAACAGAAGGGGCGAGAGGACCGACCCTTGTGGCACCCCACATACAAGGGGCCTCGGGGTGGACCTCTGCCCCCCTGTCAACACAGACTGCGACCGGTCAGAGAGAAAGGAAGAGAACCACCGTAGGACGGTGCTTCCCCCCCCCAACTCCTCCAACCGATGCAATATGATACCATGGCCGATGGTATCAAAAGCCGCTGAGAGGTCTAATAGGACCAGGACAGAGGAGCAACCCCTGTCCTGAGCCCTCCAGAGATCATCAACCAATGCGACCAATGCCGTTTCCGTGCTGCACCCAGTCCTGAAGCCTGACTGGAACGGATCTAGATATGACAATTCATCTAGGTACTGAGGCAGCTGTCGCGCAACCACACTCTCAACAATCTTCGCAACAAAGTGAAGGTTGGAGACTGGACGATAATTTGCCAATACTGCCGGGTCCAGAGAAGCCTTCTTGAGGAGAGGCCTCACCACCGCCTCTTTCAATATGGCAGGGAAGACACCCTCACTCAGAGAAGCATTTATAATCCCCTGGAGCCAGCCTCGCGTAACCTCCCGAGAGGCCAGCACCAACCAGGAGGGACACGGGTCCAATAAATATGTGGCTGTGCTCAGTCCGCCCAGTACCCTGTCTACGTCTTCGGGTGTCACAGAATCAAACTCTTCCCAGACAATGCTCACAAGACCTGCCTCCGTCCTCCCCCTTGAATATACCCAGTCAGAGTCCAGGTGTTCCCGAATCTGAGTGATTTTGTCATATAGATACTGTACAAAATCCCCAGCTCTATCCTTCCCCTGCCAAGCCACGCCCACAGAACCAATAGGAAAAAATTTTGGATTTCACCCTTGCTTCCAGCTCATTCATTCATTCATTCATTCAGGCTCAAGTTTGACCCTGATCACTTTCCACCCTTGTGGCACCTGTAGGGCGAATGTATCCATCCCTAGCTTGAAGGAAACACTCCTTCAAACAGACCACAATTCCAGGCTTGTGTAATTTTCCTTGCATTCATAATGCTGCCAACAGCACAGAAGGAGGTTAGTACTGCCACATTTTGCAACATTTTCTTTCCAGTGCTGGAATTCGGCATGGGTTTCCATCCCAAACCTCAACAGGACCGCCTCTGTTTAGCCTGAGAACTCAGACATGGCCAGACAGCTGTTTCAAGCAGGGGAATCCCGCAATCGGTTTCACTCAGCTTTTGAAACTGACTAGCTGGGGCTGCTGTTACCAAAATATTCTTTCCCAGTTAAGGAGCTCTGTTGGTGTTCAGCACTCCCAGCGTTCATTGAATTTAGTGCAGCGTAATTGTTTTTCCTTTTTTTAAAATTAGTTTAGAGCTGTGGCTGGTGTAGTGGTTAGAATGCAGTATTGCAGGCTAATTATGCCCACTGCAGCTGCCAGAAATTTGGCAGTTCGATCCTGACCAGCTCAAGATTGACTCAGCCTTCCATCCTTCTGAGGTGGGTAAAATGAGGACCCAGATTGTTGGGGCAAGAGGCTGACTCTGTCAACCGCTTAGAGAGGGCTGGAAAGCACTGTGAAGTGGTATGTGCTATGGCTATTGTTCCTTCCTTCCTTCCTTCCTTCCTTCCTTCCTTCCTTCCTTCCTTCCTTCCTTCCTTCCTTCCTTCCTTCCTTCCTTCCTTCCTTCCATTCTCATTTTCCTTCCTTCCTTCCTTCCTTCCTTCCTTCCTTCCTTCCTTCCTTCCTTCCTTCCTTCCTTCCTTCCTTCCTTCCTTCCTGTTAGAATGCAGTATTGCAGGCTAACTTTGCCCACTGCCAGGAGTTCGATTCTCACTGGTTTAAGAGGTTAATTCAGCCTTCCCTCCTTCCGAGGTGGGTAAAATGAGGACCCAGGTTATTGGGGCAAGAGGCTGACTCTGTCAACCGCTTAGAGAGGGCTGGAAAGCACTGTGAAGTGGTATGTGCTATGGCTATTGTTCCTTCCTTCCTTCCTTCCTTCCTTCCTTCCTTCCTTCCTTCCTTCCTTCCTTCCTTCCTTCCTTCCTTCCTTCCTTCCTTCCTTCCTTCCTTCCTTCCTTCCTTCCTTCCTTCCTGTTAGAATGCAGTATTGCAGGCTAACTTTGCCCACTGCCAGGAGTTCGATTCTCACTGGCTTAAGAGGTTAATTCAGCCTTCCCTCCTTCCGAGCTGGGTAAAATGAGGAACCAGATTGTTGGGGGCAAATGCTGACTCTGTAAATCGCTTAGAGAGGGCTAGAAAGCACTCTGAAGCAATATATAAGTAAGAGCTATTGCTATTGTAATATAAAATATAAAAATAGAGAAGAAAATAGTAGGAAAATAAGGGAGGGAGAAGGGAAGGCAAAAGTATAGGAAAAAAGGAAAAAAGAAAGAAAAAGCGTTGACTTCCCACTCTCTCTGGTACAGTAAAATATACCATCAAACCTCAATTTTTTACTTTTACATAGTAGTATAAAGTAGCAATTTCTATTCAGTAAAACCCAAAATCAAAGTTTCATTTTTTCCCCCACCTCAAGCATGAAGCCCAGAAATGGTTTCCAAATAGAAATGGAAATAGAATGGCTGATGGAGTTGATGGAGTTAGCGGAGATGGCAAAATTGACTGCTTTAATTAAAGGGAGGGGGGGACCACAATTACTTTTGAATTGTGGTCCCCCTCCCTTTAATTAAAGCAGTCAATTTTGCCATCTCCGCTAACTCCATCAACTCCATCAGCCATTCCTCCATTGTGGGGATCAAAATGCCCTTAATCTTGCTGCCATCAACATATAAGCGCAGCATAATTTGAACAAATGTCGTTGAACTGGATAATGCTCTGAGTTTTAAAATATATTTGGAAGAGAAAATCCATGGTAGGGCTGTAGCCAGGGGTGAAATCCAGCAGATTCTGAAGAACCGGTAGCAGAAATTTTGAGTAGTTTGGAGAACTGGCAAATACCACCTCTGGCTGGCCCCAGAGTGGGGCGGGAATGGAGATTTTGCAACATCCTTCCCCCCTCCCGGAGTGGGGAGGAAATGGGGATTTTGCAGTATCCTTCCCCTGGATTGGGGCGGGAATGGAGATTTTACAGTATCCTTCCCTTCTCACGCCACCAAGCCACACCCACAGAACTGGTAGTAAAAAATTTTGAAACCCACCACTGTGTTGTGACTTGTTGGCCGCCGGCCCCTTCAGCAGCCGAATCAGAGGCCTCCGCCTCTGATTCGGCTGCTGAAGGGGCCAGCGGCCAACAAGTCAACAAGAGTGGGAGTCGGGATCAGCATCAAGGCAACCTGGGAGCTCCGAGGGGGAGGAGGGAATGAAGCTGGAAGAGAGAGAGAGAGAGACGGAGGCGGAGCCTGGGCTGTCTGTCAGCCTTCAGATGGAGAGTCAACAGCCCCCAGGTCTGGAGGTGGCTGATGAGGAAGGGGAGGAACAGCTGGGTCCAGTGCCTGAGGCATGGATGCACAGAAGGCAGAGGAAAGGAGAACAGTGGGGTGGGAATGGAGATTTTGCAACACCCTTCCCCCAGGAGTGGGGAGGGAATGGGGATTTTGCAGTATCCTTCCCCTGGATTGGGGCGGGAATGGAGCTGGAAGAGAGAGAGAGAGAGAGAGAGAGACGGAGGCGGAGCCTGGGCTGTCTGTCAGCCTTCAGATGGAAAGTCAACAGCCCCCAGGTCTGGAGGTGGCTGATGAGGAAGAGGAGGAACAGCTGGGTCCAGTGCCTGAGGCATGGATGCACAGAAGGTAGAGGAGAGGAGAACAGTGGTTGAGGGAATGGGGATTTTGCAGTATCCTTCCCCTGGATTGGGGCGGGAATGGAGCTGGAAGAGAGAGAGAAAGAGAGAGACAGAGGCGGAGCCTGGGCTGTCAGCCTTCAGATGGAGGTCTGGAGGTGGCTGATGAGGAAGAGGAGGAACAGCTGGGTCCAGTGCCTGAGGCATGGATGCACAGAAGGCAGAGGAGAGGAGAACAGTGGGGTGGGAATGGAGATTTTGCAACACCCTTCCCCCAGGAGTGGGGAGGGAATGGGGATTTTGCAACATCCTTCCCCCTGGAGTGGGAAGGGAATGAAGATTTTGCAGTATCCTTTCCCTGGCACGCCCACCAAGCCACGCCCACCAAGCCACACCAAGCCACACCACGCCCACCAAGCCACGGCCACAGAACCGGTTGTTAAAATTTTTTAATTCCACCTCTGGCTGTAGTGCTCCCAGGGTGAGAGGGTGAGGGGCACGCAGAGCTCCGCCAGTGTTTCTTCCCAGGGGAAAGAAAACGTTGAATGCTTCTATGTTAACAGAATAACAGATTTGGAAGGGACCATGGAGGTCTTCTAGTCCAGCCCCAAGCTCGGGCAGGAAAGCCTATACCGATTGTCCTTGACATACAACATTCATTTAGTCACTGTTCAAAGCTACAATGGCACCGAAAAAGTGTTATGAGCGTTTCAGCATCCTCCTGATCATGCGACCAAAATTCAGATGCTTGGCAACTGACTCACATTTATGACGGTCGCAATGTCCTGGGGTCACGTGATCCCCTTTTCGACCTTCTGACAAGCAAAGTCATATGTATATGAAATATACATATCAAAAATATATGTATATGAAATCTTAATCTGTTCACCGCCCTGAGTCCTTTGGGAGAAGGGCGGTATAGAAATTCAATAAATAATAATAATAATAATAATAATAATAATAATAATAATAATAATAATAATAATAATAATAATGTCAATGGGGAAATCAGATTCACTTAACAACCATGTTACTAATTTAACTGCAGCAATTTCCTTAATAAGTATGGCCAGTAAGGTCATAATATCGGACAAAACTGACTTAAATAACCGCCTCGCTTATCAACAGAAATGTGGGGCTCTATTGAGGTCGTAAACCGAGGACTACCTGGACCATTTCAGACAAACGGCGGCCCAGTTTCTTCTCAAAAACTTCCACAACTTCTGGAGGCCAGTCGTTCCACCGACGAATCGTTCTTATTCTAAAGACTTAAGAATCAGCTTTGCTTACAACGGAATTTTATCATACACTGTCATCGTTCTCGGGAAAGATTCTTCGGTATCGGTGGGTGAATTTTTATTCTTGCCCAAGCCAAAAAACGGGAAGGAAGGGAGGAAAGAAGAGGAAGGAGGGAAGGAGTTTGCAGAAGGAGGGTTAGCCTCAAGCACGAAGCAACGGCTGAGCGAGCCAAGTCTAAGTGTCAGCTGGTTGCAACGGCGGGGGCGGCCGGCGGCGGCCACGAACTTTCCCCATCCCCAGTTCCAAGACGCGCATCTTGGATGCCCTTTTCCGCCCGCCCCGATCCTCATCTCCTTGAACCCCCACGCCCTGCCAGCCACGGACAACCGGATTCCACTCGCGGGAAGGAGGTGCGAAGAGCCGCCTTTTCCCACGCCTCCCACAGCTCCCCCGGTGACCCTCCCCACGTGGGCCACGAAGGGAAAAACCCTGCCTGGATCGAGCGCAGATCAAACCGCTGCTGATCGTCGCTTGAGTTCTTAGCTTGCGCTTAAGAAGAGGAAAGCGCAGCAGAGGGAAAGCGCCGCCGGCCGGCAGAGGAAAAGTTGCAGGTAAACGGTTGCGGGGCTTCGCCCGAAGACTCCCCGCTTCAAGGTTACGACTATCCCACCTGAAGCGCTCCCAACACGCGGCTGCACTGGAGGGGGGGGGGGGGGGAGGGAGGGACTTAGCTGAGCCCGAAGTGAGGGTCTGGGGGAAATTCAAGCAAGCCGGAGCCGATTTCCGACCTTCTTTTCTTGCAAGGTGGGGTCCAGAAACTGGTTGGCGATAAGGCAATTTTACTTTTGGGGATTCGGGGGTCCCTCCGATTCGGGGTCTTCCCTCCGGACGCGTGGATTCCAGAATAATAGATGGAAGGGACCTTGGAGGTAAAGGTAGAATGAATGAGGTGGAAGGGACCTTGGAGGTCTTCTAGTCCAGCCCCCTGCTCAAGCAGGAAAACCTACACCAATTCAGACAAGTGACTGTCCAGTCTCTTCTTAAAATCCTCCACAACTTCTGGTGGCAAGCAGTTCCACGGGTGAATTGTCCTGACTGTTAGGAAGTCTCTCTTTAATTCCAGGTTGCTTCTCTCTTTGATTAGTTTCCATCCATTGTTTCTTGTCCTCTGGTGTTTTGGAGAATAATATTTGATAATAATAAATAATAATTTGAGCCCCCCTCTTCTTTGTAACAGCCCTCAACTACTGGAATTCTTCTTTTCTTTTAGACTAGGCAAACTCAAATCCTGCAGCTGTTCTTTGTATGTTTTAGTCTCCAGGCCTTTGGTTATCTTAGTTGCTCTTCTTTGAACTTTTTCCAAAGTCTCAACATCTTTTTTTTTTAATATGGTGACCAAAATTAGTTGCAGTATTCCAGATGTGGTCTTACTAGGGTTTTATAAAGCGGCACTAAGACTTCAGGTCTTTTCATCCAATTCCTTGCATAAACAGGATATCGTTCTGGATAAACAGCTGTCCAATCTCTTCTTAAAAACTTCCAGCGTTGGAGCCTTCACAACTTCTGAAGATAAGCCATTACATTGGTTAATTGTTCTCACTGTTAAGAAATTTCTCCTTAGTTCTAGGTTTGGCTGTCCTTAACAAGCTTCCATCCATTGCTTCTTGTCCTGCCTTCTGGTGCTTTGGAGAATAGGTTGACCCCCCTCTTCTTTGGGGCAGCCCCTCAAATATTGGAAGACTGCTATCCTGACTCCCCTGGTCCTTCTCTTCACTAGACTAACCATGCCCAGTTCCTGCAACCGTTCATCGTGTGTTTTAGTCTCCAGTCTCCTCATCATCTTGGTTGCTCTTCTCTGCACTCTTTCTAGAGTCTCAACATCTATTTTATATCGTGGCGACCAAAATTGGGTGCAATATTCCATTATATAGGGTAAAGGGTTTCCTGATGTTGGATTAGAACACCTCCAAGGTCCCTTCCAACTCTGTTATTCTGTTATTTTTGCCATGTCACTTGGCTGACTGGTTCACATCCGGTGTGCAACAGGGAACTATTTTGAGATGTCTTTTTTCAAGAACCAATCCATTGTTTGGTGTTTCTCATCCTGGGTTTGTGGAAGGGAGGGCTAATATAGGAGCAAACAGCTGGGCGGCTGAGTGCTAAATTTCATTCTATTGTTTTTAACCCATTGTATTCAGCCAGAGGTGTCTGCGGGGATGCAAATGACCGTGGCCACAACTATGGGACTGAAGCGCCATATGTTATGGGCATCTTGTTAAAAGTGGGTGAACTTCACTCACGTGCTTGGGACTGTCATTTTTTTAAAAAAATTAGATTTATATGCCGCCCTTCTCCGGAGACTCAGGGCAGCTTACAATGTGTTAAGCAATAGCCTTCATACTTCTGTATATTTTATACAAGGTCAGCTTATTGCCCCCACAAACTGGGTCCTCAATTCACCTACCTTAGAAAGGAGGGAAGGCTGAGTCAACCTTGAGCCTGGTGGGATTTGAACTTGCAATAATTGCAGGCAGCTGAATGTTAATAACAGGCTTTTAGTCTGTTGAGCTATCCAGGCTCCTATTTTGACTTCCTGACACCCCTGCTCCATGCTGGGTATCCCAGCAGTAACTCATCCAGATGTTCCTGAGTGCCGTTGCTCCCTTATTTAGCATTTTAGCTGCAGGTAGTCCTCAACTTATGACCACAGGATGAGAATTTCCATTGCTAAGCAAGGCAGCTGTTGAGTTGCACCTGATTTTATAAACTTTTTGCCACTGCCGTTAAGCAAATCATTGCAGTTGTTAAGTGAGTGATGCAGTTGTTAAGTGAATCTGTCTCCCCATACACACACACTTGGCTTTGCTTGGCTGGAAAGGTCACAAATGGCGATCAAGTGACCCTGGGATGCTGCAGCCATCATAAATACAGTATGTGACAGTTGCCAAGCAACTCAATTTTGATCATGTGACTGTAAGGATGCTGCGATGGTCATAAGTGCGAGGACTGATTGTAGGTCACTTTTACCCCCACCATAACTTTGAATGGTTGCTAAATGAATGGTTGTAAGTTAGGGACTGCTTGTATTCTCTCCCCTCTAAACATTTTGTATTGCCTGAACATTTAATAAGTGTTCTTTCTATCACTTCACCCAAATCCTTAATGAAACTATTGATCGAAAGAGGTGCCAGGACCAATCCTGGCAGCATTTCCACAATATATGCCTCCACTTTGAGGAGGATCCATGTATGCACCCCCTCTGATTTGGGGGCCAACTGTATATCCTCTTAATTGTCATTCTGTGTATGCCACAATAGGTTGTTAATCAACACGTCGTTGTGTTTCTCAAATGCTTTGCTGAAGTCAAGGTATATTATGTCGATAGCATTCCCTCTATCTATTAAGTAAGCTGATGGTTGAAAAAACTGAGACAGGGTTAGTCGGCAAATCTGCTCTAGAATTCATGCTGATTTCTAGTAACCTTTGCATTTTCAAAATTCTTATACAGAATAACAGAGCTGGAAGGGACCTTGGAAGTTTTTTAGTCCAACTCCCTGCTCAAGCAGGAGAACCTATACCAGTGATGGCTAACCTTTTACGTCATCGCGTGCCAGCCTGCGTACCGGAAATGGCATGCAAAACCATCCCGCCTGGACTGCGCGGCCTCGCTGGCTGCCACGCGCAGCCTCAAAACCCGGAAGAGCAGTGTTCCATCACTCATGTGCGAGCTGGCACCCGAACTTCCGGTTTCCAGCATAGACACACGCCCGACGAACAGCTTACCATTGTGCATGCACGTGATGTAAAACCGGAAGTTCAGGTGCTAGCTCGTGCATGCGTGATGGAACACTGCTCTTCTGGGTTTTTTAGATCCCGCGTGCACAAAGGCCAGCTAACTGGCGTGCGCGTGTGCACAAAAACGCAGAAGAGGAGCCAGCAAGGCCGCGCATCCCTCACGAGATAGTTCTGTGTGTCACTTCTGGAATGCATTCCATAGGTTCCATTCCATAAGCAAAGCTGGCTGAGGAACTCTGGGAATTGAAGTCCACAAGACTTAAAGTTGCCAAGGTTGGAGACCCCCTGATGTATACATGATGTACAATGACAATAATGGCTTTGAACATTGAAAACAGAGTGCTGAAAAGAAATTGGTCTACACTGGTGGGAGGAGAGTGAACGGGGAAGGAAAGAGGAATTGAAAAAAACTGAAGGACTTCAGACAGACTGAATATAGAAACTAAGAACTCCAGCAAAGTTCACCAAAAAAGGAGAGTGAAAGTTCAGGAACGAGAAACATAAAACAGACGGGGTGGAGAATAGAGGACAGAAGAATAGAATAGAAGAAGTGAAACAGATTATCTTCATGGTCAGGGGTCACCAACCTTTCGGACCTCAGGGACCACTAAATTCATAATTTTAAATCCTGCAGACCACTAATATGATCTGCCTAATGACCGGCTGGGTGGGCGTGGCTAGGTGGTCATGTGACTGAGTGGGTGTGGCCAACTCAATGTCACTCACGTCGAGGGGTGCCTTGCCAGCCTCTACTCATTCCTCCCCTCCCCGCCTGGGCTCCTTAGGGCCCCAACAGGAAGCAGTTGATGGAGCTAAGCAGCCCCTATGAGAAAGAGTTGGCAAAACAGCTGACTCAGTTCAAATTGGATCTGACCGAGAAGGAGGCTCAGCAGAAGCACCTCACTGAGGACTAGGAGCATAGGCTTTCCAAACAGAGGGAAGACCTGCGAGAGTGCAAGGCCAAGTACTGGTGCCTGGAGGCTCAGTGGGCTGAGATGGTCAGCCAGTTCCAGGCCATGATGCAGTCCCACTGGAACAAGGCCCTCCGGCTCTTCACCACCAGTGGTGCTTCCCTCCAGCCTTCGCCCAAAGCTCCACACCAGGAGGCCAAAGCAGACCCCAAGTTGGAATTTCTCCCCCCGTCCAACCTGCACAAAAAGACCCTGAAGGGAGAGACTCTCTGCAGCAACACAAACGTTCATTGCACATATTCGGCCCAATGACCGTAGTTTGAGGACCCCTGATTTAGTGCAATATAAAAAATGCAAATAATTTTTCTGTGGACCACCAAAATTTTCTCACGGACCACCAGTTGGTGACTGCTGTTCTGGGTAACCAACTCTTACATTATGGTGGTAGAGAAGTGGCTGAAACTGACAAGTACTGTACTATGCTGTCCCGCTCACTCACACACAGATATAAAGGTAGTTTAGTGGGCTTATTAATGTTCCCCAGCAATTCCCTTCACCAAACCCCCAGAATTGTCCCAATGAAGTTCAGCCACAAGCAGACCAATGCTAATTCACAGACCAATGGCCAAGGAGTCTGCAAGGCACTTGAAAGTTTCCCAGACAAGATAAACCCACCAGGCAAAATTAAATCCACAACACAGGAGGTTTCCCAAGGCAAGAAAAGTCCAGAGTTCACAAGGCATGATCCAAGTCAAGGTGTCAATCCAAAGCAAGGCAGGAATCACAACCACCAGAAAACACACTGCTAGGAAACACAACGCCATTCCCAGCATTGCCTCCATCTGTCTGCTGTGTTAAAAAGCCAGCTTCTCCTGCAGCTCATCAAGCAGGGCGAGGCTGCCTCCTTACGAGTAATCTGGCTGATTACTCCTTACGAGTAATCTTCTCTGCTCCTGCCTTTTCTCTGCCTACCTGTTCTTGGATCAATGCAGAAGGCAATTCCTCTTCCTCATCCTTGACCGCTGCAGCTATAGGCTTTCTCCATCTGAAGCCTTGGGGCTTTCCTGCTGTCCTCAGCCAAATCTCTTTCAGATGGCTGCTTGGAACCATTGACCAACTCCCCTCCAGATGTGCCTGGAACTGGCTCCTCTGAGCTGACATCTGGTATCTGGGGGATGCATCGGGAGAGCCATCACACGTACAGAGAAAGTAGCAGATCTGATTTCTCTTATTCCATGCTTTAAATAGCAATGCTCTGCTCTCCATAAGGCTCAGAGTTAACCCTGGCTAGGTTTGGTATAGTTTAGTGTGTTGTGCCAATCCATCCATTTTGATAGCTAATCCAAAAATAGTCCATGAGCGGCAATCTCAGTAGTGGGAATTAATATTTAAGACCTGGTTTACCTATAGATCGGACGTAATCAGCACTTGGAGAGATTGGCCTGCATATGCAGCTAGGTGTGGCTGTTGATACAGAAGAGCCAGAGAAATGGAAGTTGTGTAGGTCTGGGGGTTGGACTAGAAGACCTCCAAGGTCCCTTCCAACTCTGTTATTCCATTTTTAAACAACAGGTACCAATAGAAGAGAATATTGGTAGCTCAGGGTTGAACTGTGGGGGTCTTTGGTACTCCCTGAGTGTAAATGTTTTCTTGCAGATGTTTCATTACCCAACTAGATAGCATCATCAGTCTTAGCAACCGACAGAAGAGAAACTTAGGATTTAACTGTGGGGTCTTTGATGTTCTCTGAGCCTAGTTGTTTTCTTCCAGACATTTCAATACCCAACTTGGTCATGTCTTCTGAAAATATGACCTAGTTGGGTATTGAAATCTCTGGAAGAAAACACCCAAGCTCAGAGAGCACCAAGGACCACACAGACACAAGAGGAATGAACTTGCTGGACCAAGGCTTAACATTGGAAATGTTTGTTATTTATTACTTCCTGGGTTTATATTTCACTTCAAGCCCTGACAGCTCTGAGTGACGCACATATTCTCAAATTAGGTCAAACAAAAGAAAATCAAAGTACATCGACATATATAAACTTCAAGAAGGTCAACTACATTAGACACATGCTGCAAAGTATACAAGAGGCAGATGTCCCATCTTGGTGATTCTCTAACACAATTTAAGATTTGTGTTTTAAGGAGACTGGCTCACTTTCCAATATTTGAGGGCTGTCACAGAGAGGAGGGAGTTGACCTGTTTTCCAAGCACCCAAAGGACAGACAAGGAATAACAAGGATGGAAACGGATCCAGGAGAGATTCAACCTTGAAATAAGGAGAACTTTTCTGACTGTGAGAGCAATCAACCCATGGAACAGAAGTTGCCTTCGGAAGTTGTGGGAGTTTCATCACTGGAGGCTTCCAAGAAGAAACTGGACTTGCCATTTGTTGGAAATAGTGTAGGGCAGGGATGGCTAACCTTTTTGCCGTCATGTGCCAAAAGCAGGAGGAGCATTGGAGGTCACGCGCAGGCGTGCCCATACCAGGGGTGGGTTCTAAAATTTTTTACTACCGGTTCTGTGGGCGTGGCTTATTTTGTTCGCGTGGCTCAATGGTCATGTGACAATTCTTTAGGATTTAGCAGAGGTAGTGGTCTACCAGGCTTTTAACTGCTTGCAGAGCTGTACTGGTCTACCCATTTATTTTTGCAGGCACCGGTCTACTCATTTGTTTTCTTTTAACACTGATCAGCTGTAGGGCGGCCCTTTGAAGCCCCATGGCAAGAGTTTAACAGTTTTTTCCCCCTCTAGCCATCAGCTGGGACTCAGGAGGCAGCAATAGATTGGGGGTGGGGCCAAATAAAAGGTAAGAATGACATGGGGGGGCGGGGGGCAGAACCGGTTCGGTGATGTCATGTCGTCACCGCTACCGGCTCGGGAGAACCAGGCCGAACCAGGAGGAACCCACCACTGGCCCATACCCATAATTCAATGTGCCCCGCCCCCCCTTGCATGTGCGCACGACCCCCCCCCCACACTCCCCATGCTTTTGGCACGTGATGGCCCGGTAGGCCTGTTTTTCACCCTCCCCAGGCTCCAGAGGCTTTCTAGGAGCCTGGGGAGAGCAAAAACGGCCTCCCCCCCTGGAGGCCAGAAATGGCCCGTTTGCTGGCTTCCAGTGGGACTGTAAAGCCTGAAAATCAGCTGGCTGGAGTGCGTATGCGCACTGGAGCTGAACTTGGGCAACGCTCACGTGCCCACCAATATGACTCGGTGGGCCACCTATGGGATTTGCCACAGGTTTGCCATCACAGTGTAGGGTCTCCTGCTGGGGGGGGGGGGCTGGATTAGATGACCTACAAATCCCTCCCAACTCTGTTATTCTGTTCAGCTTCTGCTTTGCCAGTATTTGTCAGTGAAACAAATATTTGTTTTATTAATCATATTTCTATGCCGCCCACTCTCCGAGGACTGTGGGCGGCTTACAACAATCGACAGTATACTAAATAGCATATTGCCCCCAGCAATCTGGGTCCTCATTTTACCCACCTCGGAAGGATGGAAGGCTGAGTCAACCTTGAGCCGGTGAGATTTGATCCGCTGATCTGCTGAACTAGCAGTCAGCTGAAGTAGCTGCAGTACAGCACTCTAACCACTGCGCCACCTCGGCTCTTTCTTGCAGTTAATGCGCCTCCATCTCTTTTCACCTGTTTACTTCTGAAATCCCGTCGACTTCTGAATTTCCCACTGCTCTACTTTGCTGACCCAGTTTGTTTTCAGTTTCCTTGAAAGCCTTTATAGACTGATCGTTTTGTAGTAAATGTGATGCAATTGTGGAATAACCCAACGTCGAGTAAAAACGATTAGGTCAACTCTTTCCATTCCTTTAGCTGCTGAGACAGCTCAGCTCTTCATCTGGATCAGGGTTGTTAGAGAGAAAAAGAGGAAATGACTTTTTCTCAGCTGACTTTTTGAAAAGAAATATGACGTTTGCGTCAGGGTTTTTATTTTTAAACCATAGTCTGTTCAGATGTGGAGTCCAGTTCAGTTTTGCTAGCTTAGAAAAAAATGGGGGAATTTTGACCTCAAGTTTAATTTGTTAACAAGTGAATCAGAATAACATTCAAATATAGTTGACAAGTCGACCACAGAACCTTTGCTTCTTGGAAGGTGATAAGTTACTAAAGTTACTTCTGCTGAAGGGGGAAGTCGTTTCTTCATATATTTCTTTTCCTTTTCTTTAGTATATGCATGTTTTTCTGCTTTTCTTCCTACTCTGTTTTTCTTGTTTTGGTCCTATCTGTTTTCTTTTTATCCTTTGAACTTTGCATTTTATTTATTTTCATTTATCAATATGCATCCTGCCTTTACAGTAGTCCTCAACTTACGACCCTAATTGAGTCCAAAATTGATGTTGCTAAGTGAGAAATTTGTTAAGTGAGTTTTTCCTCATTTTACAACTTTCCTTGCCACATTTGTTAAGCGAATCTGGCTTCCGCATTGACTTGGCAGAAGGTTGCAAAACGGGACCCTCCCTGGACACTTCAACCGTCATAAATTTGAAGCAATTGCCAAGCATCCAAATTTTGATCACATGACTGTGGGGATACTGCAAAGGTCATTAGTGTGAAAAATGGTCATAGGTCTCTTTCTTCGGTACCGTTGTAACTTTGAATAATTATTAAGTGAACTGTTGTAAGTCGAGGACTATCTATATCGCTGAAGGCTGTAGTGTCCTCAGGTCATGTGATCACTTTTGTGAATTTCTGACAATGGGGAAGCTAGAGTCAGGATCCAATCTGGGTTGGTCACTGGGACCAGAGTTTAGTCTTCCAAGCTTTCGTAGTTGTGCTGGATCCCATTCTCCCTGAACTTCTCTCTATCAGAACATGTAATTTGGGCAATTCTACACATAGAAGGTTTCTCCTGTCCAATCTTGTAGAATAGAATAGAATAGAATAGAATAGAATAGAATAGAATAGAATAGAATAGAATAGAATAGAATAGAATAGAATAGAATAGAATAGAATAGAATAGAGGAGAGGAGAGGAGAGGAGAGGAGAGGAGAGGAGAGGAGAGGAGGGGAGAGTAGGATAGAATAGGATAGGATAGAATAGAATAGGATAGGATAGGATAGGATAGGATAGGATAGGATAGGATAGGATAGGATAGGATAGGATATTGGAATGAAGAATAGAATAGAGTAGAGTAGAGTAGAGTGGAGTGGAGTGGAGTGGAGTGGAGTGGAGTGGAGTGGAGAGGAGAGGAGAGGAGAGGAGAGGAGAGGAGAGGAGAGGAGAGGAGAGGAGGGGAGAGTAGGATAGGATAGGATAGGATAGGATAGGATAGGATAGGATAGGATAGGATAGGATATTGGAATGAAGAATAGAATAGAATAGAATAGAATAGAATAGAATAGAATAGAATAGAATAGAATAGAATAGAATAGAATAGAATAGAATAGAATAGAATAGAATAGAATAGAATATTGGAATGAAGAATAGAATAGAGTAGAGTAGAGTAGAGTAGAGTAGAGTAGAGTAGAGTAGAGTAGAGTAGAGTAGAGTAGAGTAGAGTAGAGTAGAGTAGAGTAAAGTAGAGTAGAGTAGAATATAGAGGAGAGGAGAGGAGAGGAGAGGAGAGGAGGGGAGGGGAGAGTAGGATAGGATAGGATAGGATAGGATAGGATAGGATAGGATAGGATAGGATATTGGAATGAAGAATAGAATAGAATAGAATAGAATAGAATAGAATAGAATAGAATAGAATAGAATAGAATAGAATAGAATAGAATAGAATAGAATAGAATAGAATAGAATAGAATAGAATAGAATAGAATTCTTTATTGGCCAAGTGTGATTGGACACACAAAGAATTTGTCTTTGGTGATAAGCTCAGTGTGCATAAAAGAAAAAAAATACATTCATCAAGAATCATAAGCTCCAACAGTGATAGTAGGTTACTAATAAGCAAACAAATCATACTAGGAAACAAATAAAACAATTTAAATAGTAAAGATACAAGCAACATAGTTATAGTCATAAGTGGGGGGAGATAATAGGAAGGAAGAGAAGAATAATAGTAATACAGTCTTAGTGAATAGTTTGACAGTGTTGAGGGAATTATTTATTTAGCAGAGTGATGGCATTCGGGAAAAACTGTCCTTGTGTCTAGTTGTTCTGGTGTGCAGTGCTCTATAGCATCATTTTGAGGGTAGGAGTTGAAACAGTTTATGTGCAGGATGCGAGGGGTCTGTAAATATTTTCACAGCCCTCTTTTTGACTTGTGCAGTACACAGGTCCTCAATGGAAGGCAGGTTGATAGTATCCTCTGAAGTCTGTGTCTGCCTTGTTGGGTTGCAGAGCTAAACCAGATAGTTATGGAGGTGCAGATGACAAACTCAATAATTCCTCTGAAGAACTGAATCAGCAGCTCCTTGGGCAGTTTGAGCTTCCTGAGTTGGTGCATTCTTTGTTCTGCTTTTTTGATGATGTTTTTGATATCAAGACATTTTAAGTCTTGAGATATGATAGAACCTAGAAACTTGAAGGTCTCTACTGTTGATACTGTGTTGTCTAGTGTTGTAAGAGGTGGTAGCATGGGAGGGTTTCTCCTAAAATCTACCACCATTTCTATGGTTTTGAGTGTGTTTAGTTCAAGATTGTTCCGGTTGCACCACGAGGCTAGTTGTTCAACCTCCTGTCTGTATGTCTAACTTCACCTGCTGCTGCTTCCTGTATGTTAGGAAGCTTATGATCCATTTACAAGTGTGGTTAGGTACAGCTAGCTGATTTAGTTGAGTTAGAAGAATATCTGGAATTATAGTATTGAACGCTAAGCTGAAGACTACAAAGAAAACCCTTGCATAGGTCTTTGGAGATTCAAGACCCGGCCACAAATTGGAATGTATGTGTTTTAACCTTTTAATGTTTTAATGTCTTCTTTTAACTTTTGTATGGGATATTGTTGCATTGTTTTATTCTCTGTTGTAAGCCGCCCAGAGTCCCTTGGGAGTGGGGCCGCATAGAAATGCGACAAAATAAATAATTTTTTTTTCAACTTGCCGGCTTGGCCTGATCCCTGTAAAAATTTCTTAGAATTTTTAGAGTTTTGATATTAATTTTAAATTGCATTGTTTTAATTATCGGCCAAATTTATATTAGCTGCTTTTAAAATTTTAACTTTTGTGTATCTTGTTTTTTATTTGGCTGTTCACCACCCTGAGTCCGCAAGGAGAAGGGTGGTATATAAATCTTTTTTTTTTTTTTTAATCATTTTTTATTGAAAAACGTACATAACACAAAAGAAAAACACAATAACGTTGAACAAACAAACAAACAGCAAACTACCTTCACCTAGGTAGCTAAATTCCTAATTTTAGACATCCTTAGTCGTATTTCTGTAGTTTTCTTTCTATATACATAATAGGTTAAATCCATCTTTAATTTACTATTAGTACCTTTGATTTTACATTCACCATGTTACTTCTTGTATGATATCTTCCTAATATGTTCCTAACTATATGTGTATCTGTATGTATACTGTATAAATTCATTTTACTATATGCAGGGTCAATTATTCACTTTAGATAGCCATTGGTACCAGTTTTGCCACACCTGGTAGTACATCGAATCTTCTTTATCTTGTATTTTTTTTGTCAATCTGTCCATTTCTGCGCATTCCATGATTTTAGTTATTATTTGACTGTCGGTTGGGATTGTATCTGATTTCCAATGTTGTGCATACGAAATCCTTGCGGCTGTCAAGATGTGTGTGATTAAATATCTTATGTCCTTATCATAATGTTCTGTAAATATTCCTAATAAAAAAGTCTGTGGTTTCAACAATATATGCTGGGATGTTATTTGTTCTAACTTTATCCTAATATTGTTCCAGAATTGTTTGGCCTTGGGACAGAGCCACCACATATGATAATAAGTTCCCTTTTTTTCCCTACATTTCCAACAGCCCGGTGATACATTAGGGTACATCTTGGCGATTCTCGCCGGCGGGAAATGCCATCTGTAAAACATTTTTAATGCATTTTCTTTATATGCTGTTGATAGGGTTACCTTCTTGTTATATTTCCAAATTTTCTCCCATTCATCTAACTGTAACGAGTAACCAAAATTTTTCGCCCACGCAATCATATTTTCTTTAACAATTTCTTCTTGTAATACCTGTGCTAGTAAATAGTTATAAAATTTGGTTATCGATTTTTCAATGGGGCCTAAAAATATTTTATCTAATTGACTTGGTTCTCGTTGTATTCCATATCTCTCCTTATCTGAGTTGTATTTGGTTTTTAATTGAAAGTAGGTTAGCCAATCCAATTCTATTTCTTGTTCTTTTAATTGTTCTCTTGTTCTTAGATTTCCTTCTTCTGTCAGGAGCTCATGGTATGTTTTCATCTTACTTGGGTCTAGAGTGTTAGGGTAAATCTGAGCCTCCATCGTGGAGACCCATCTTGGCATTTCCATGTATTGCGACTTTTTAATCTCGTGCCAAATTTTAATCAGAGGTGCTCTAACCATATGTCTGCAGAATTGTCCCTGTTTTATGTATTTTTCATCCCATAAATATGCGTGCCATCCTTTGGTTAAGTCTGGCCCTTCTATTATTAATATTCTTCTATTTCGTAAATCAATCCATTCCCGTATCCAAGTTAATACTGTCGCTTTGTAGTAAAGTTGCCAATTAGGTAAGCCCATCCCTCCTCTTTCTTGGGCATCCTGTAAATATTTTAATTTTATTCTGGCCTTTCTTCCTTGCCATATAAATTTAGCAGTCATCTTATCCAAATCTTTAAAGAATGCTTTGCCGGGATTAATTGGTATTACTCTAAACAGGTATAAAATTCGTGGAAGTACATTCATTTTTATTGTCGATATACGCCCAATCATTGATAACTGTAGTTTATTCCATTTCTGCAAGTCTTTATCAATTTGTTTTTTAAGTTCTGAATAATTATCTTCCTTCAAAGATGATACTTTATTAGTCATTTGTATCCCTAAATATTTAATTTTCTTCGTTATTTGTATCCCCATTAACTCTTCCAATTTTCCTTGTTGGGCCTTTGTAATGTTTTTTGTTATAATTTTAGTTTTTTGCATATTTATTTTCAGTCCTGCTACTTTCCCAAATTGTCGTATTTTATTCAACACCTTAGTGCCGGCCTCTAGGGGGTTGTCTACTATCAGTACCACATCGTCTGCAAAGGCCATCAACTTGTATTGTTGGTTTTTTATCTTAAGTCCGGACAGCTCCTTGTCCCTCCTAATCTCTTCCAATAGTATTTCTAAGGTTAATATAAACAATAAGGGGGACAGTGGGCATCCCTGTCTTACTCCTCTCTTAATTTCAAAGCAATCTGATGTCTGGCCGTTGATCAATACTCTTGCTTTTTGGTTTTTATATATATTCTGTATCATCGGGATGAATTTGTTTCCTGCTTCCATTTGTTGTAATTGTGTTATTAGAAATGTCCAATTCAGGTTATCAAATGCTTTCTGTGCGTCCAAGAATATTAGTGCCAATTGTTTGTCCGGGTGATATTCATAAAATTCTAATGTGTCCATTATTATTCTAGTATTTGTTTGGATTTGTCTACCGGGTATGAATCCATTCTGGTCTTCGTGTATGTATTCTGCTATGAATGTTTTTAATCTGTGTGCCATGATTGATGTAAAGAGTTTATAATCTGCGTTCAACAGCGAAATTGGCCTATAATTTTTAATATTTTCTCTGTCTGCATCTTGTTTTGGTATCAGGGTGATTAATGTGTCATTCCATGATTGGGGAGTGTTAGCTTTCAATAATGCCGCATTGAAAAGTTGAGTTAGTACTTCATCCAGGGTCTGGTTCAGAGCTTTGTATAATTCTATCGGTAAGCCATCTGTTCCTGGTGTCTTATTGTTTTTTTGTTTCTTCCTTATTTCCTCTACTTCTATCAGCGTTATTGGTCTGTTCAAACACTCTACATGCTGGTCCTTTAACTTTTTCAAGTTAATTTTGGCTATGTACTCCCTCACATCCTCCTCATCTATTGCTTCTTCTGCATACAATTCTCGGTAGAATTCAGTCGCTATTCGTTTTTTGTCTTCTTGGTTGTAGTACATAATTCCATCTTTATCCTTTAATTGTATTATCGTCCTTTTTTCCTTCTCTGATTTTAATTTATGTGCTAACCATCTTCCCGTCTTATTAGCAAATTCAAAATATCTTTGTTTTGCAAATTTCATTTTCTTTGTAATTTCGGAAGTTGTCATCAGGTTGATTTGATGCTTAGTAAGTTTTAGTTCTTCTTTTATCTTCTGTCTATCTGGATTCTGTTGTAATTCCTTTTCTAGTTGCTGAATTTTGGTTATTAGTGTTTCTTTTAATCGCTGTTCTTCCCTTTTCTTTTTTGCATTAAATGCTATTGTTAAGCCTCTAATATAGGCCTTAGTCGTGTCCCAAAGATTTTGTATACTAGTATGCTCTATGAAGTTGATTTGTAAGAAAATCTTCAATTCCTTCTGCATCCATTCTATATATTGCTTATCCTTCAACAATTCTGTATCTAACATCCATCTTTTACGTTCTTGATCTCCTTTCCAACATATCTCAATTGGATTATGGTCAGCCCAGATATTAGCAGCTATTTCAATGCTTTTTAGAGTTGTTCTTAGTTGCGCCGTCATCCATGCCATATCTATCCTAGACCACGAGTTATGCGGATTCGAATAATATGTAAATTGCTTTCTCTCTTTATTCACTTCTCGCCATGCATCTTTAAGCTGATATTCCTGCACCAAATCGTAAAAAGTTTGTGGCAATAATTTTTTCTTAGTTTTTTTCTGTTTGTTAGCCCCATAATCTTTTTCTATATTGTCAATTGCATTAAAATCTCCAATGAGGCAAATATTTTCATAGTCCAATTCCTTAATCTTCTGATGGATTTTTTGAAAGTAACTCATTTGGGCAGTATTTGGTGCGTAGACTGTTATTAATAATGTTTTTTTCCCCCCTATTACTATCTCTACCATTAGTATTCTGCCTTCATCATCTTGATATACTTGCTTAGGCTGTAAGTGCTTGTGCGCATACATGGCGATGCCTTTTTTTTCCCCTTCTGCTAAAGATGTATATAATTCTCCTAATCTGTTACATTCTATTAATTTACGGTGTTGTTTCTTTATATGTACCTCCTGCAATATTATAATGTCCATTTTCATCTTCTTTAATTTTTTAAATGTTCTTGTTCTTTTTGTAGGTGAGTTGAGTCCATTGATGTTTAATGATATTAATTTAACTTCTCCCATTTTTCCAGTTTGTCTTTAGTTGATTTTCTGTGTTTTGGTGTTGTCTCCGGTTAGTTTCGTCTTTTCCCTAGCTCCCTCTCTTTCCATTCTTTCCTTTTCTCCCCTAGTTCTCGGTTCTCTTTGCTCCTCTTGTTTTCCCATTTCTCTTTGAGTTGATCGTTGTCTATCTTCTTCCACATAGAAATTTGTTTCAAAAAATTCCTGTGCTTTCTGTATTGTGTCCAATTTATATCTCCTATCATTCCACGTTACCATGATTCCTTCGGGCATTAGCCATCTAAACATTGCTCTATGTTTATTCAATTCTGTTGTTAAAAAATTATAACTTTTTCTAATTTCCCTTATTCTTCTAGGTATCTGTTTAAGAGCTATTATTTCTCTTTCTTTGTATGTTGGTGGTGTTTCCCTCATTATCTTATATACTTCTTCTTTGATTGTTTTTCTCGCAAAGCGAACATGGATCTCTCTAGGGAGCTTATGCCTCCGAGCATAATTTGTGAAGACCCTATATACTTCATCCAATTCTATACTTATTTCTTCCTTCGATTTTTTTGTCGCTTCTGCCAAAATTCCTATCATTATTTGCCTTGGGTTCTCTTCTTTAGTTTCTGCCACATTTTGAAATCTCAGAAAAAAGGACGATTTTTCCATTTCGAGAAAGGAGATCGAATCCTCTAATTCTTTATTCATCATCATCTGTTCGTGTTCTCTCCTCTCCATTTTCTTATCTGTCTGTTCCATCTGCTGTTCTATTTTTTGGATTCTTTGTTCATTTTTAGTTATATCTTGCTGTATTTTCTCCATTCTGTCGTCCATTTTTTTCAGGTGGTCTTTTATTTCCACAACATTGACTGTCATCTCTTCGTGGTTTTTCCTACTCTCTATATGATTGCTGGCAATCGATTCTTGTGTTTTACTCATCCCCTCCTGTATGCTTGTTAATATCGATTGTATATTCTGCATATTAAATTGTTGAGGTGGTTTTTCTTTATCTGATGCCATCATTGTATCTATAGATTTTTGATGTAGAGGTGATGTAATTGTCCCTATGCGGGTTGCTGATGCTCCCTTATTAGATTTGGACACGTTAGATGTAGAAGTGTATGACATTCTAACTTTTGCTTTTATATAATCCCAGTTTATCATACACTGCAATATAACACAATGTATTCCTAATATGTATTTTGAGTTCAGGGGTTAAATTTTCCAAAGGTGGGAGTAGGGAAAAGAACCTCCAATTCAGTGACTCATTTTAAGTTCTCTCCTTAAGTATATTCAATTTCCTACGTACAATCTTTCTACTTCTTTATAATTAAACAATTGAACAGTTATACAACACAGATCAAGCTTAAATATCAGTTGCTTTCTTATTCTCTTTATCTCTTATTTTCTTTACTATTGAATACTGTTATATATTATATAAATGGATAAATAAATCAGCAGATCATCAATTCCTTACTTCACTTAGTTAAATTCTATTCCAGTTCAATCCATATAATAATTAAATGCCTAAAACTAATTATCCAGTATATTAAGTAATCAATAAAACAGTACCCTTATATCAATCCCTAATTCTACTATGTATATTATGTTGTATCTTAACCCTTATAACTTAATTTAACTTATATGTCTATTCCGATATTCTTAAATTATTAAATATTATTAACCAATTATTGTTAAATTATTAAATTGTTCAATAGCAGTTTGACACAATCAATATATTAAATGTTATCACAGCAGCAAAAATATTATGAAGTGCACGATAATCAAAAAATTAATGTAGTTATACTTCCAAACTTTCAACAATGGATGCCCTCTCTGAATTGCTGACTCATTCCAGTCTCACTGTTGTTGCATCATTTTAACTCCTTCCTGGGTTCGTCCTTTAAATTAAATTCATTCGTTCCTCAGGTTGGGAAAGATTAATCACAGTTAATAATGTTCCTATTTAGTCCCAATTCAAATTCTCACTGTGAGAGATTCAAAAGTTCAAAAGTCTTACTTTTGTTTCACTTCACTTTATATTTGCTGCTACCGGAAGTATCCCGCAGAGTCTGTTTAAGTTTTATTGTGTTTCACTCTCCAGTCCACAATCTCAAAGCTATGGGTCTTTCTGTTCAATCCCAATTGTTGTGGATTTCTTTTCCCTCTGCGTTAAAGTCTATTCCATCTGAAGCGGTAAATCCTCGACTATCAAATCTTGAATCCTCCGTCCCGCAACGTCTCAGCTATCAAATCTCTCTCAGTCCTCTTCGATCAATCAAGTCTCCCTCTCGGCAGTCTCTGCCTCTCCTTCCGAATCACAAAGTCGATATAGGCAATATCTTTCACTTTTCCTTCTCTCCAACTCTCGTTCCACTCCGCTGCCTCCCATACACAATCCTGCGCTCCCGGTTGGCTTCGTTCCTCCGCTCCCCTCGTCTCCGCTCGCCGCTTTCTCTGGCTCAAACTCACCAATTGCTCCGGAGCACCTCCTTCCCCCGTCCTTTCTCCCCTCTCAACTCGATTCACTCTCCCTTTTGTTTCTCTTTAGGTTTTCTTTATATGATTGATGTCTTCCGATCTTCTGCTTCCTTCTCTGGGGTGGTTTACAGCGTTCAGGCCAGCCCGGGGGGGGGGGGGCTGGGATCTTTCTTGAACAGGATTAGGGGGAAAATCCCTGAACCTACGGGGTGTTTGCGCTCACCTCCGGGGTCCTACGGATATCCCCTTTTGTCTGCCAACCTCTTCGTAGCTGGCAGTGCCCGCAGTTGGGCTCCCGAAACAAGAAAAGGGAGAAAAGAGACAGAGCGATGTCTCCTTCCTTCCCAACACGCTGGCGCTACCCGGAAGTCCCCCGGGTGGTATATAAATCTAATAAAATAAACAAACAAACAAACAAACAAACAAACAAACAAACAAACAAGAAAGATGTTGTAGGATGTAATGCAGAGCCATATTAACAGCATCATCTGTTGATCTATTTGCTGGTAGGCAAATTGCAAGGGGTCAAACAGCAGATCCGTGATGGTTTTCAAGTGAGACTGCACTAGCCTTTCAAACGTTTTCATGGCTACAGTTGTTAAAGCAACTGGTCTGTAGTCATTCAGTTCCTTGATGAAGGGTTTCTTTGGCACTGGGATGATAGTAGAGCGTTTGAAGCAAGAAGGAACATAGCACATCTCTAGTGATTTATTGAAGATTCGGGTGAAGATGGGGGCCAATTGGTCAGCACAGACTTTTAAGCAAGAAGGACTTATCTTGTCTGGGCCTGGAGCTTTTCCTGGCTTTTGTCTGTGAAATAGGTCTTGCACTTTTCTGTGATCACCAGGGGTTGTGAACCCAATGGGATGGGGTCAGTTGTAGGAGGCTTGGCTGTTGTTGGTGTGTCTGAGATGTGGGTTGTGGAGATAGGTGGCTGAAGTTTCCTTTCAAACCTGCAGTAAAACACGTTCAGGCCATCTGCCAGTTGTTGATTTCCTTCAGCTTGGGAAGAAGGTTTGCCGTAACCAGTGATATTTGTAAGAGTTTTCCACATGTTTGCTGGTTCATTTGTTGAGAGCTGATTCCTTAGCTTTTCAGAGTAGCTTCTCTTTGCTGCTTTTATCTCCCTTGTTAATATGTTTCTTAATACGTTTAACTGTATGGGGCTATGCTTGTCTCCGTTTCTTAGTCAAGGGATCCAGTGTTGTCTGGTCATGTAGCAAATGAAATGCTGTTACTGAAGTAGTACTTATTTATCTATTTGCATGATTTTGAACAGCTAGGTTGGCAGGCACTGGAGCAAATAATGGAATTCACCCCGTCCTACAATGCTTGGGTCTCAACCCTTGGCTATCAGCTTTCCAGCTTTCCAGCTGACAAGCTCAGAGTCTTTAACCACTAAACCATTCTGCCCCTTGCACTATAGAACAATGCCAATCCAAATACATAGACCCCAGGGGTGAAATTCAGAAAGTTCTGACAGGTTCTGGAGAACCGGTAGCGGAAATTTTGAGTAGTTTGGAGAACCAGTAGTGGACGTTTTGAGTAGTTCGGAGAACTGGCAAATAGCACATCTGGCTGGCCCCAGAGTGGGGAGGGAATGGGGATTTTGCAGTATCTTTACCCCAGGAGTGGAGAGGGAATGGGGATTTTGCAGTATCCTTCCCCTGCCATGCCCACCAAGCCACATCATGCCCTCAAACCACACCCACAGAACCGGTAGTAAAAAAAAATTGGATTTCACCACTGATAGACCCGCTCTCTTTCTATGTATTAAAGACCATTATAGCATCTCCAAATGGGGTAGAGTCAGTGGTGGGATTCAGATCGCGCGAACTGGTAACGGCGACTGCGGGAGGCTCCGCCCACCTGTTCAGACGTAATGCATGATTACTACACATGCGCAGAGGTGATGCGTGCCCTCACATTTGCGAACCGGTAGGGAAGGTAAGCGAATCCCACCTTCCCAGGTAGAGTGGAGGTGCTGCTCTTGTCTCTTTCATGGAAGTCAGCGGTGAGGAACCAAGGATCTTAAATGTGTTTTGTATTATATATATATATATTCATGAGGGACTCACTTTAAAAACATACCAGTTCCCGGATATATTCACAGCTCATTTGTGCCCTTCCTGAAAGACAATGGTGAGGTTTTAACTTCCAGAATTGCACACTTTTCCAGGTGCATTGAAGGAGAGCCAAGCTATTAGAGGTTGTGCAAGGAATCCTGGTTTGTGTAAACCAACATCAAGCCTCTGCAGCATCTGGATTGAGGCCAGAGCTCCCGGGATGCCTTTTTATCTTCTCCTTCTCCTTCTCCAGATCCCAGGTAATATACAGCTGTCTCCCTTTCTATGAAGCACAACACCTCGCCTTCCCTTCTGAGATCCATCACTAGATGTTCCTCAGGGGAGGCTTCTGGTGAGCAAGGGGCTTTTCTGTTATGTTCTTTCTTGCTTAATCCAGCAGTGTGGGGGAAAGGAAACCCCGATGGAACAAATGACGTGGAAACAGAAATTAGAAGAATAGAATCAAAACTGAGAAACTTAGAATTGCCTCAGCGAAGTAGGAATGTCATACGCGAAGATCCCTTTATGTGAGTATACGTGGGCTAATGGCCATCTGTACTGGTGAAGAAAAGAGAGCTGGGCCTTTGATTCCTCACAGCTCCAAAACTGAATGGGCTTGCTTTTTTCATCTACATTCCCTACATTCGAACCTAGTTGATTCTCAACCTCAGCAACTACAAGAAGAGTGGACTCCAATTCCCAGAATTCCCAAACCAGCTGGGAATTGAAGACCACTCTTCTTGAAGTTGCTGAGGTTGAGAAATACTATGTTTTCCCAAAAATAAGACCCTGTCTTATATTCTTTTGAACCCCAAAATAAGCGCTTGGCCTTATTTTTGGGGTGGTCTTATTATTTCGGGGCATGTGGAGCAAACCAGAGGAAATGGCAGGGACCGGCTGCGCATGCGTTTAAATATTTTCTTTCTTTTTTTAAAAAAAAATGTTTTTAAAAAGTTTTTATTGTAAACACATTAAAACAAAACACAAATATACAACATTTAGATACATAAACTCTTTTTTACGGCTTTTTCATAGTGATCCTTTCTTAATATTTACTATTTATACGTATTTAAACTTTATCTTATTCCATATTGCTATTTATCTTCTTTATTTCATCTACATTTTGCTTGATCTTTACATTTCAGTCATTTATATTATAATTTGCCAATTTTCTCCCTTAATTTTAACAGTTCTTTCTCTCCCTTTTATTCCTCTCTCTCATTTTTCCTATCCTCCAACCACTCATACTGTTTAAATATTTTCATGGAGGGCTTATTCTGAGGGGAAGGGGCTTATTTCAGCGCATGCGCTCAAAAGCCCGATTGGCCTTATTATCAGGGGAGGTCTTATTTTTGGGGAAACAGGGTATTGAGCAAGTTAATATTAAATTAAGTTGATGATGTTCGTCCATCATGTTCAAAGAGGACCTTGATATCTAACAGGTTGTGGGCTGTCCACGACGTGTCCGTGGGTGGCTGGTAAGGCCTATATACGGGCACAAAATGTTCTGCCACATGTCGGGCATACATCGTGTGGGCACCATTGCTGTAGCATTTGCAGTTCTGGCTTTGTGGAGTGCTTGCTTCTCTTGTGCTATGGTTGATCTTCTGCCCTCAGGTGTCTGGCAGCCTTGGTGAATCCACCTTTGGATCCCCACCTGTCATTAAGTTAAGATAACATTAAGAAAGATGACAGAGAATCATCTTGCCATTCTGGAAAAGACTGTGGAGGCCTACTACAAACATCCTTCCTCTTCATAGCAGGCTTAGCCAGTTCCACCTCTCTTGGCTTTGCTTCACAGAACTGAGAAGTTTGTAAAGAGACAGTTTGGTCTAGCGGTGAAAGCACCAAACTAGAAAATAGGACATGGTAAGTTCTACTGTTGTAGGCATGAAAGCCAGTTGGGTGACTTTGAGACGATCACCAGGAGACTGTGAGTTGTAGTTCTGCCTTAGGCATCAAAGCCAGTTGGGTGTCTTTGGGTCAATCACCAGGAGATGGAGAGTTCTAATCCCGCCTTCATAAATATCTTCATAAACAACTTAGATGAGGGAATAGAAGGGGAACTCACCAAATTTGCAGATGATACTAAGCTGGCAGGAATAGCTAACACTCTAGATGATAGGCTCAAGATCCGGATGGATCTTGACAGACTTGAACACTGGGTCCTATCTAAAAAAATGAAATTCAGTGTAGAGAAAAGTAAAGTCTTACACTTAGGTAAGAAAAACCAAAAGCACACATATAAACTGGGTGAAACCAGGCCTAACAGCAGTGACTGTGAGAGGGATCTTGGGTCTTAGTGGGCAATCAGCTAAATATGAGCCGGCAATGTGCAGCAGCAGCTAAAAAAGCCAACGCAATCCTAAATTGCATTAACAGAGGATACAATCAAGATCAAGTGAGGTACTCATACCACTCTATAAAGCCTTAGCAAGACCATACCTAGAATGTTGAGAGTCTAGAAAAAGTGCAGAGAAGAGCAACCAGGTGTCAGCGTTCCAGAAAACCCCAACTCCAAGTAAAGATGCGGAAGCAAGCATTTTCCAAAGTTCTCTTTCTCTTTATAGGTAAACTGGCACATCTGGGAAAACCCGAATCTGAAGAGCCCGGGTTTTCCCTCAGTAAGTCAAAAACCCCAAAACTATCCTCTCATTCCCCAGTCGATCACATACTCCAATCACCATCCATCCCATCTCGAGACATCACTCCCACCACTCCTTCTCCAGATGCTGGATCGCCCCGACCTTGACCAAGAATACTATTATGTCTACAGACAACCCCTCTACTAAATCCCCTCTCCTACTTTCTCACACATAAGAAGGTGGCAGCATTGAAGCTTCTGGCCTAATATGGTTTCCAAAGCTGACACCAGGATGATTAGGAGACTGGAGGCTAAAACATACAATGAACAATTGCAGGAGCTGGGCCTGGCTAGTCTACTGAAGAGAAGGACCAGGGGAGACAGGATAGCAGTGCTTCAATATTTGAGGGGCTGCCCCAGAGAGGAGTTGGTCAAGCTATTTTCCAAAGCACCTGAAGGCCAGACAAGGGATAATGGATGGAAACTGAACAAGGAGAGATTCAACCTGGAAATAAGGATAAATTTCTGACAGTGAGAACAATAAAACCAGTGGAACAGAAGTTGCCTTCAGAAGTTGTGGGAGCTTCATCACTGGAGGCTTTCAAGAAGAGTCTGGAGTGCCATCTGTCAGAAATGGTGTAGGGTCTTCTGCTTGGGCGGGGGGTTGGACTAGATGATCTACAAGGTCCCTTCCAACTCTGTTAATCTGTTAAATTGAATCAAAATTGGCTGGGTAACTTTGAGACAATCACTAGAAGATGAGGAGTTCCATACCCACTTGAGGCATGAAAGCCTCTTTCATGCCTTTTACCTTTTCATCACCCCCATAAGAGTGAATGGTCCTTAAAAAGGGCTGTCAAGGGAGAAGAGATGCTGGATCGATGACTTCTTTTTTATGTTGTTGTTCGGATTTGCTTATCCTTTCTCTCGCTTTCTTTTTTTTTACTAGGTAGGTGACGTGACTAGAATTTAGGTAGGATAGAAAGAAAATGTATTTTTAATATAAAGGTGACATGATTAAAAGGTAGCATAAGAGAGAGAAATAAGAGAAGGGGGAATATTAGTGCAGACACTTTTATATAACAGAATAAAAGCAATAACAAGAGAAAACATGGGACAATTGGATAATGATAGACTGCAACTTCATATAAATGTGTATTATTAATAGAAATATATACCGTATTTTCCGGTGTATAAGACGACTGGGCGTATAAGACGACCCTCCTCAGAGCCATTTAAGGCTTATCAGAGCCTTTCGGGCTGGTCTGCCTGGTTACAGGAGAATGAGACCCGGCATATAAGACGACCCCCGACTTTTGAGAAGATTTTTGTGTGTTAGAAAGTAGTCTTATACGCAGGAAAATACAGTAAGTTGATTGAATGTAGTAACTATGATTAACTTTACAAGTTTTATTCGTATGAGAATGTACGACACTCAGGGGCCACACTGTTCACGCATTGATATGTTCGTAAAAAAATTAAAAAAAACTTTTTTTTAAAAAAAGGCTGTCACTAAACAAGGACTACCTGTACTGTACAGGTGTTGCCCTTCTAACCTCATTCTAATTTGCTGCAGGTGTTGCTGCCTGTTGGACTAAGATAGACCAGTGAAATGGCAGCCCGCCTCTTTGATGGAGGTGGGCACCCATGGAACTGTTGCCTGGATCCATTTGGTTCCCCTTTTCTCAACAGATATCTCCAACATCTGGAGTCAGTTTTGACAGAGACACAGTTCCAAGGACCTCGCAAGAGGTTTGGGACATCAAAGGTATTTGCCAATGTGCACAAAATTCTACCCCAGATGTCTAAAGATCTGTCCATTGATGAAATTGTGCAGGTGAGTACAGAACTGGGATGCAAAAAACCCCCCAAACCCAGAATATAGAATACTGAACAACAGAATTTGAAGGGATCTTGGAGGTTTTCTAGTCCAACCTCCTGCTTTAGCCAGAGACCCTTAACAGAGGTGTCCAACCTTGACAGCTTGAAGGACTATTTGTATATAATTCTGACCAGAGGTGAGTTTCAGCAGGTTCTGACCAGTTCTGGAGAACCGGTAGCAGAAATTTTGAGTAGTTCGGAGAACTGGTAGTAAAAATTCTGACTGGTCCTGCCCCCATCTATTCTCTGCCTCCTGAGTCCCAGCTGATCGGGAGGAAATGGGGATTTTGCAATAACCTTCCCTTGGCTTGGGGATGGAATAGAGATTTTACAGTATCCTTCCCCTGCCACACTCACCAAACCACGCCCATCAAGCCATGCCACACGCACCAGGCCACACCCACAGAACCAGTAGTAAAAAATTTTGAAACCCAGCACTGATTCTGACCCAAGAAGAATGCAATAATAATTTGGAAAATTATAGATAGCATCGTAAGTGGCCTGGTTGCCAGAGCCAGTAGATGCAAACCAAATTAAGAGAATCCAGATGGGTGGAAGAAATAATTAAGAAAATTCTGGGCTGTGCGGAAATGGACAAATTAATGAAAGAAATAAAAGAAAAGGAAGATACAGAATACTATCAAGTATGGAACAAGTGGTACGATTGGCTCGAGTTTAGGGAAAGTAAACGTGAATAAATGATGGAGAGGAGAATGTGACAAAGGTGTAAAACAGTGTAAATGAATGAAATTAGATATAAAGGGATGATAAAGACAATGATAATAAAGGATGGGAAAAATGGGGAATGTATAAATTAAAAAGTAAGAGGAACGAAACTGACGTGTAAAAAGAAACGTGTATAATGTGTTCTGTATGTTGTGTTGTTGTTGTAAAATCAATTAAAAGACTTTAAAAAAAAGAGAAGGAAATCCAGATGGGAAATGATGGTCCCAGCCTTTCCTTTATAAGGCAGCTGCTGTTCTTCCTTTCCAATCAGAGTCTGTAATGCCACGTCGTTTTCTGTGTTACAGGATGTTGAAATCAACCAGTTCCAAGTGACTCTGTCAAAAACAGTCTTAGCAAAAGCTAAAGGTGAAAAAGTCAACCAGGAGGGAAGAGTTGTGATGTTGGCAGCGACCAGCCCGGTGCTCTTCAAGGTAACAGCCTTGGAGAAAGGCTTAAGGCCGGAGATGTCTCTGATTTTCTCTTCATGATTCCCATGTGGCTCTGCCAGGGTTATCTCTGCAAGCCTCTAGTCTACAGGAACATTGTTGGTGTGTTGTGGCAAAGCAGGAAAAGAACTTGGAAACTACTGTTACTGTTAACAACACAAGCTTTTGTGGATTTATTGGCATCATAGAACAGATACTTTACGGAAAGGGAAAGAGACAGAAGGTGGCCCTTATCGCTGTCTGTCTGTGTGTCTGTCATCTATTAGTCTGTCTCTAAACTTTGTTTCTGGAAGGATATTGATATCTGTCTCTCTCTGTTCCTCTATCTATTTTGTCTATTTTGTTTAGATAGACAGAAATTGAGTTCTGTCTATCTATTTCTCTCTCTCTCTTTTATCTGTATCTTCCATCTATCTATCTATCTATCTATCTATCTATCTATCTATCTATCTATCTATCTATCTATCTATCTATCTATCATCTATCATAATCTAAAAATTGTTTCTGGCAGGATAATGATTCCCACCCGATCCTCGGTGGAAAAGTGATTGGCATCTCAGTGAGGAACACAACCGTCCATGGGTTGCCCCCAGAAGAGCGAATATCAATAACTTTTTGGCACAACCAGGTAGGTCAGAAAACTCTTCTTCCCATTCCCCTGATTTTGGCTTGTTTTCAGTGCTATGAAGGTCTGTATCAAAATTCTTGATACGTTTCTACATTCTTGTGGTATGGGATAAGCCAAGTCATATATTATGGCTTTCTCACATAAATGATGTGAGAAATGAGAAGTACATGGGATGGCACAGCAGATAGATAGATAGATAGATAGATAGATAGATAGATAGATAGATAGATAGATAGATAGATAGATAGATAATAGATAGATAGATAGATAGATAGATAGATAGATAGATAGATAGATAGATAGATAGATAGATAGAGATAGAGGATAGGTGAGATAGATGAGAGATAGATAGATTTGCTCCTGGAAGCACGAAGCCGAGAACACCAGCCTGAAGATGACGAATGAGACTTCGTCGAAACGTCGCCAAGACACTTCCAATTTTACGCGGGAGAAGACCTGAATAACCAAGGACCTAGATAGAGATAGATAGATAGATAGATAGATAGATAGATAGATAGATAGATAGATAGATAGATAGAGATAGATAGATAGATAGATAGATAGATAGATAGATAGATAGATAGATAGATAGATAGATAGATAGATAGATAGATATAGAGGATAGGTGAGATAGATGATAGATGAGATAGACAGGCAGGCAGGCAGGCAGGCAGGCAGACAGACAGAGACAGACAGACAGATAGATAGGTAGGTAGAAAGGTGGACAGGTAGACAGATAGACATACAGACAGATAAGCAGGTAGGCAGGTAGAAAGGCAGGCAGGCAGGTTGACAGATATATTTAGTTTATGAGAATAATTATTTAGCACTTTCAGTCTGAAGAAGGGTAACAATAACAATTGTGTATTCCTTAGTGAAGGTTGTCAGTCTCTGTAATATTTCTGATCATTTGTCATTAGTGCTGGCTGACTAATCCTAATTAGGAGGATTGGAGAAATAGATTCCAGGGCCATCAAGTGATGAATGGATTGATTATTTCAATTTATCTAGCCACCCATCTCAAATTTATGATTCTGCACAGCTCAACAAGGGTCAAATCTGCTTTGTTGTCTCAAGTTTTGGAGGGAGGCAGGAACTAGACTGGGAAGAGAAGCAACCAAGGCAAGAGAAGGATTGACAATGGGACAGCAACACATCACCTAATGATAACATGTTGTGTCACCTGAAAAAAATGGATGGGAGATGGGGAGAGCAGATCTTCAGTTCCTCTTATATACCACATGGATGGCAGATGGCAGTCTTCTCAGGGACTCTTCCAAACTGAACGTAGACCAAAAGTATCAAAAACTATATATCTGTATTTCCCAAGCTCAGCAATTTAAGATGCCTGAACTTTGAAGTGTTGACTTGAAGCTTGAATTTTGAAGCTGAAGTCCAGGCGTCTTAAACTTTTGCAGAGCCTAAGAAACATTGCATGTATCCCTATGATGGTTATTTATTTTTTTTTAAAAAAAAGAAAAATACCATGCATTATATTCACTATTTGAATTTTGGTTTTATTTCAGAGGAATTTTACTCCTTCGTGTGTCTTCTGGGTTATGGGCGCCAAGCGTAAGTGTCCAAGGAAGTTGGGGGCATGAAGGTCGATTTGGAAGGAATAACAGTAACACAATTGAAAGGGCCTTTGGAGGTCTTCTAGTCCAACCCCCTGCTTTAGCAGGAGAACCTATATACCATTCTGGACAAGTGGTTGTCCTTCTCTGGGCTTCTCCTTTAGTGTTTCTTGCAGTTTTTCATTTGAACAAAATTCAGCTTTACAAAAATTAGGAAATAATTGGGAGTCAGTTTGGTATAGCAGTTAATAAACCAGGAGATGGTGAGTTCTAGTTCTACCTTGGGTATGAAAGCCAACGGAGTGATCTTGGATCAATTTTCCTCTCTCAGCTCAGCCTACATCACAGGGTTGTTGTAGCGGGGAAAATAGGGGAAAGGAATATTATGTATGTTTGCTGCCTTGGGACACTTATATCTATCCCACTTATAAATGTAGGATACACATCTAATAAATAATAATAACTAACTAATTAGGCTAATCTCTGCTTTCCAAAATGCTAATTGATTAAATTGGCTTTTCTTTCTTATAACACGGGAGGAGGGCCATCTTTATATCTGGAAAGTGTAGCATTTGGGTGGGTCAGAATTGGTCCAGAGAAGGAGCACCAGCCCTGTGAGCTTCTGTATGTCACCGTTCTGGCCAGAAAAACAGCAAGTCAAGGGCAATGACTTAGGCAGATATCCAACAGGGAGCTTCTTTCAAAGAGACTTCATTAGGAATCAGAATTGGATTCAGAATCAGAACAGAGATGGAAAGGACCTTGGAGGTCCAATCCGCTGCTCAAACAGGAGACCCCATTTTAGAGAAGTGACTGTCCAGTCTCTACTTAAAAACCTCCAGTGATGGAGCACCCACAATGTCTTAAGGCAAGCTGTTCCACTGATTAATGGTTCTCATTGTTAGGAAGTTTCTCCTTAATTCTAGGTTGCTTCTCTCCTTGATTAGTTTCCTGTTGTTTCCTGTTCTGCTTTCAGCTGCTTTGGAGAATAATTTGACTCCTTCTTTATGGCAGCCCTTCAAATACTGGAATACTGCTCCCATCTCCCCCTTAGTCCTTAACTAGTATCTCACTTAGTAATGGAAATTTTGGGCTGACAAGGACAATGATATTGCTCCTCACTGCGCTACTATTAACAACACCAAAAGAACCCTCTGTCAACTCGCAAAGTATCCTTGGCCTGCTCTCGAGTTGCCATAGGCAGGAGGGGGGGAACTGACGGAGCAGCATGGCAGCCATAACCAGAAGCACATTCCATGCATACCTTTCTCAAGGCTGTATCCCAGGTTACTGGCAATGGCTGGAGCGGTGTGATCTCTACAGCCCGTGAAAGTGCTCTGTTGGAGAATGTGATTTATGACACACTCTGGGAGGAGGGGAGAAACAGGGTCATAACTGGGCTGTAAATTACGTGGGGCAGAGCTGGCTTCAGTTGGATACATGCCAACATGCTGCTCCTAATAAATAACTGGATTTCTTTTAAAGCTTGGCTCGAGGCTCATGGTTTAATTAGGGCCTCCGTCAGAACCCTGACACCCCCTCTCTGTGGTTGATGGGTTCTTTCCTTTCCTTTTCTTCAAGAGAATCGTCTCTAAAGACAATGGATAGAAAGGGAATATTTTTAAATATAATAGTGGCATCATTAAAAGTTAGAATAGGGATGGAAACTAGAGAGGGGGGGATTAACGGAATACACATTTTTATATAATAAGGTAAAGTAATAATAAAAGGGGAAATCAGAACTTGAATGATGGTATTATTAAGTATGCTTGAATAATATGGTGAATGGCGTAAAAATATTGAAATATTGAATAACTAAATAATGAAAGATTATAACTCAATATACTGTAAATATGTGTACTATTACCAGAACTATATAAGCTTGTCAAATGCAGTAAATATGATGGATATTATTTTATTTGTGCTAAAATCTATGACACTCAGGTGCCACACTGTTCACGCGTTGATATGTTTGTAAAAAGATAAAAAACTTGGGAAAAAAAGAAAGAGAGAATCATCTCTAAAATAGCCTCTCCTTTTGACCATAGCTGGTGACATCGGCAAGTGGAATACATCAGGCTGTGAAATGAAGCGTAGAGGTAACCAAACAACCTGCCTTTGTGACCATCTCACCTTCTTTGCGGTGCTCATGGTAAGTACCAAACTCCGTATCAGCATCCTGTAGAGCAGGGGTTTAACAGAGTTGGAAGGGATCTTGTAGGGGTGTCAAACTCAATTTCATGAGCGCTGCATCAGAGTTGTGCTTGATCTCGGGGGGGGGGGGCAGGGGGTGTGTAGCCAGCTCAACACCACTCGTGTCAGGAGTGCCTTTGGTCCGAGCTCTCTGCCAGCAAAAATGGGCTCCCTAGCTCAGTGGTGAAATCCAATTTTTTTTACTACTGGTTCTGTGGGCGTGGCTTGGTGGGCATGGTGTGGCTTGGTGGGCATGGCAGGGGAAAGTTACTGCACAATCTCCATTCCCTCCCCACTCTGGGGCCAGCCAGAAGTGGTATTTGCCAGTTCTCTGAACTACTCAAAATTTCCGCTACCGGTTCTCCAGAACCTGTCAAAATCCGCTGGATTTTATCCCTGCCCTAGCTCCGTTTTTGGCTGCAACGGCTTCCTGCAAGCCTCTGCCAGAGAAAATGGAACTCAGGAGAGCTGCAGCAGGCCAGTCCTTCGCTATTTCCAGGGCAGATCGAAGAGCTGGGCCAGATCTAAGTACCCTGCAGGCTGGATCTGGCCTGCGGGCCTTGAGTTTGACACCCCTGCTGCAGAGGACATGATGAGGACAAAGGATGATGGAGGACTACAACTCCCAGAAATTCAGAAAGACTGGCCAGTGGTGAGAAAGCCTCAGGAGACCTCTTACCCTTGAGCCTAACCAAGAAAAACTGACTATATAATAATAGAATTCTATTTATTTATTTAATATTATTCAATATTTATTGAAGCTGAAGGTAGGCAAATGCATACTTGGTTTGCCAGGAAGTGGACTTGCATGAACCTAGAGCAATGATGACTAACCTTTTCCGGTGCCCAAAGCATGCGCATGCATACCTGAACCCCCAAAATACAATGTGCGTGTGACTCCTGCACATGTACCCCACACCCCACGCATGCATGCATGTCCCCCCCACATGCGCTCCTGTGCATGCACGCAGGCCCTCCCCCCCCCCATGCCATGCCTCGTGCATGCAGGGCAGAGACCTGAAGACCAGCTGGCTGGCAGGAGGCACGTGCGCATGAATTGAGGTGACGGCTCATGTGCCATCAGAGAGGGCGCTGCGTGCCACCTCTGGGACGCATGCCATAAATTCGCCATCACGGACCTAGAGTAATGATAAATTCCATGAGGAAAAAAAAAGGACCAATCCTAAAAGAGGGATTAAGAGGATTCACCTGTTTAGCTTTGAGTAAAGATAATTTGCCAAGAAAATGTCCAGGCAATTAGCTAGAGCAGTGATGGCTAAACTTTTTGCCATCGCGTGCCAAAAACGGGGGGAGCACAGGGGCACGTGTGCCCACACCCATAATTCAATGCCCCCTGCCCCCTGTGCATGCACATGTGACCCCCCTGTGCGACTCCCGCTTTTGGCACGTGATAGCCCAGTGGGCCCGGTAGGCCTGTTTTTTGACCCCCAGAGCATTTCTTGGAGACTGGGGAGGGCAAAAACGGCCTCCACTCCCAGAGGCCCTCCGGAGGCCGGAAACAGCCCATTTCCCAACTTCCCGTGGGCCCAGAAGGCCCAAAAATCAGCTGGCTGCTGTGCACATACGCACTGGAGCTGAGCTAGGGCGACACTCGCATGCCCACAGATATGGCTTTCGTGCAATCTATGGCACGTGTGCCATAGGTTCGTCATCACGGACCTAGAGTCAAAAACAGACTTGAAGGTACCCATAAAGATAACCGAGGAACCATATTCCATTTTGCATTTGTCCATATGTGATAGCAGCATGTTGCACAGATGAAGTTCTGATCCTTGCCACCAAGAGCACAGGATACCAAATCATGGATCTCAGTTACAGATTGTAGCTGAACCATAGGAAAAGCTTTGTAATGGTAAGAACAGTTTGGTTAGAATGACAAAATATCAGCGATGGAAGACAGCGATGTCCAACCCTTTGCTCAAGACAAGAGACCTTACACCATTCCAGACTAGTGGCTGTCCAGTCTCTTCTTAAAAGCCTCCAATGATGGAGCACCCACAACTTATGAAGGCAACTTCTTTTCCACTGGTTGTAGAACCAGTGATAGAAAGCAAATTCCTCTTCATAGGATATGTTCAAGAGGAAGACAGACACCTTTCAGAGATTTGACCTGTGACAGGAAGTTGGACTTGAAGGCCTCATTGCTTCCTGCAAAGTCTTCTAGTTGTGATCCAACCACATTAAGAACATTTATGATTCCTTCAGTCCTGGAGCTGCTGGAAAGTCTTTACTCGTTTACACTTGTTAGATCTTTTCCTGCCTTTTCTTCCACAGCTCCCCTCCTCAGATATAGACAAGGTCCACCTGGAATACCTGAACATTGTCAGTTATGTTGGTTGCATCATTTCAGCTCTGGCTTCATTCATCACCATTGTCTTCCTTTGCTTGAGGTAGGATACGTTGCTCTTTTGCTCTAAGTTGGGATTTGGAAAAGAGGGACAAGCAAAAACACACAGTGTTTCTCATTGAAGAAGAACACTATGAGATCATGTGCAGGAACATCTCAGCACACATCAGGAAAAATAATTTCCCCAGCTCTGAGTTACATTGGGCAGCATAGTGGCTCTGGGCTTGTCGACCGGAAAACTGGTAGCCCAAGTTTGAGACCTGAGCTCCATGCAGAAGAGTGAGCTCCTGTCTTGAAAGCATGCAAATGAGAATAGATAAATAGGTAGTATTTTGGTGGGGAGGAAACAGTGCCCCGTGAGGTCATGCTGGCCACGTGACTGAAGAAATTTCTTTGGTCAGTGTAGGCTCAATGATCTTGAAAGAAGAGATGAGCACCACCCCAGAGTAGCACTGGCTAGTGGAATAAAATCCACAGTGAGTCCTTTTTTACCCGAGTCATATACGGGGCTGTGAACCCATATAATCTAGCCACAAACTGAAATTTACCATTTTCAGGCTGTTCCCAGTAATCAGCTGTAGGAACTGAGGTGGGATTTTATGTGAACTTTGTTGTTTCTCCAGGTGGTCAACACACACACACACACACACACACACACACACACACACACACACACACACTGTACTGTCAGAAACTAAGCTTGGTGATAATCGCCAAAGCAAGATTATGGAAGGCTTTTGCAGGATTTCCCAGATGGATGGGTTGGGGAAAGAGGGAATGGAGCTGTTAGAGAGAGACAGAGAAAAAGAGAGAGAGAGAGAAAGAGGCAGAGCCTGGACCATCCATCAAATGGAGAGTCAACAGGCCCCAAGTCTTAAGGTGGCTGATGAGGAAGAGGAGGAACAGCTGGGTCCAGTGCCTGACACGTGGATGCACAGAAGGCAAAGGAGAGGAGAGCAGTGGAAATGTATGGGCCGGTCCTTGGGATGGAAGAGCCACCGCTGCTAGGGAAGCCCCACCCTAAGTCTGGGGATAAAAAGCAGGGGGCGGAGATGAATAGATGTGGCAGACAACTATTCATCTCCTTGCCGGACAGACTGCAGTGAGAGAGAAACTTTTTGCCGGGGCTGCCGGCACTCCTAATAAAGGAATCATTGATTTAACTACAGAGGGTTTGTCGTGTTCAGGGAGTTGGGTCAGAACAGTAGATCTGGGGCTGTTTTGAACCTATTTCCCTAAACCCCAGGTAGCTCAGTGAATAGCAATTGACTGTGAAAACTGCAGTGCAAATTATCTGAAGGTTGCATCTGATAATGCAACCTTGAAGGATTAAGGTGCTCACATTGGGATCGCATGAAACAGGAAGAAAAGTATGATGCTCTTTCTTTTTCATAGGAAAAAGCAGACATGACATTGTCTATGTCCACATGAATCTCCTCTGGACAGTAATCTCAGGGGTCGGGTGGGAGTCTGTGCACGTGAAGGATATATGTTTTCTGAGATGGACAGAGGTCAATGACCCAAGGCTGTCCAGTCTTTTGAACTTCGGTTTCCATGAGCTCCAACCAGCACGGCCAACAGCATTGGATGTTGAGAATGGCCTGCAGAACATCAGTAGGGAAGTGTTGGAAGGAATATCCATCTGGTTCAGTCCCAAGCTGGGAGAAAGACGCTGGAAACAACATGGAGGCTGATTGGAAAGAAAGGTTATTGATGAACAGAGCCGCACACGAGGACAGTGTGCAGTTCTGGGTCAGCTGAACCAAAACCTCAAGCTGTTGGTGATTCTGCTTCATCAATAAACCAACTTCTTTCCAATCAGCCTCCGTGTTATTTCCAGTGCCTTTCTCCTAGCTTGGAACTGAACTAGATGGATATTTCTTCCAACAGAAGCAGGCTAGATAACTCAGGGATCCATCTTGGGGATTAAACCCTTTCCTACAACAGGAGCTAGGACTTTTCATGACTGCAGCTTGGAGCCTCATACAACCAAGAAGAGAAGTACGATGCTCTTCCTTCTTCACAGGAAAAAGCAGAGAGACCACATCGTCTATGTCCACATGAATCTCCTCTGGGCCATCTTTCTCCTCGACATGAGCTTCCTCGTTGCAGTGTACGTGGCTCTTGTGGGAGGAGACATAGCTTGCAAAGCTTGTGGGATGTTCTTACACTTTGCCGTGCTTGCATGCTTGACCTGGATGGGCATTGAGGGCTACAATCTCTACCGGCTGGTGATCCAAATCTTCAATTCCTACATGAAATGCTTACTTGTCAAGCTGTCCTTAATCGGTTGGGGTGAGTGATAAAAGACTCTCTTTTTTTACATCCTTGTTTTGGATCTGTCTCTCACTATCTCTTACTCTGGAACTATTATATTTTATAGAATAGAGTAGAGTAGAGTAGAGTAGAGTAGAGTAGAGTAGAATAGAGTAGAGTAGAGTAGAGTAGAGTAGGATAGGATAGGATAGGATAGGATAGGATAGGATAGGATAGGATAGGATAGGATAGGATAGGATAGGACAGGACAGGACAGGACAGGACAGGACAGGACAGGACAGGACAGGACAGGACAGAATAGGAGCCTGAGTAGCGTAGGGGAGTAATACCTCCTACAAAGGCAGCATTTAAGATCCAGCTGCTGCAATTACTTGTGAGTTCAATCCCAGGCAGGCTCAAGGTCGACTCAGCCTTCCATCCTTTATAAGGTGGGTAAATTGAGGGCCCAGTTTGTTGGGGGCAATAAGCTGACTTTGTATAAATATACAAAAGTATGAAGGCTATTGCTTAACGCATTGTAAGCTACCCTGAGTCTCCGGAGAAGGGCGGCATATAAATCAAATTAAAAAAAAAAAGAATAGAATAGAATTCTTTATTGCCCAAGTGTGATTGGACACACAAGGAATTTGTCTTTGGTGCATATGCTCTTAGTGTACATAAGGAGAATAAAATACATTCATTGATAATAAAAAGATACAACACTTAGTGATAGTCAAGGTTACTAATAAGCTATCAATTTGTACTAGGAAACAAATAAAAGACAATATAAATTGAAAGATACAAGAAGCATGATTATAGTAATAAGTGGAAAGAGATAGGTACTAGTAAGGAAGAGAAGAAGAACAGTAATACAGTCTTAGTAAATTATTTGACAGTGTTGTGAGAATTAGGTGTTAAGCAGAGTGAAGGTATTCGGGGGAAAAAACTGTCCTTGTGTCCAGTTGTTCTGGTGTGCAGTGCTCTATAGTGTCGTTTTGAGAGTAGGAGTTGAAACAGTTTATGTGCAGGATGCGAGGGGTCGGTAGATATTTTCACAGCCCCTTTTTTGACTCGTGCAATATACAGGTCCTCAATGGAAGGCAGGTTGGTAGCCATTGTTTTTTTTTTTTTTTGCAGTTCTAATGATCCTCTGAAGTCTGTGTCTGTCTTGTTGGTTGCAGAACCAAACCAGACAGTTATGGAGGTACAGATGACAGACTCAATAATTCCTCTAAGATTATGAATCTAATTATATTATCTAATTATCTAGGATTTCTTTCCCATTTTGGTTGTGGCTTGAACTTATCTTTCAACAATTGTGGAATTGGGGGATCTGGATCTGGCATTAACTCCAGCTGTTCTCCTCTGCAGGTCTTCCTACCCTCATCGTATGCCTAATTTTTGGGATCGATCAGTCCTACTATGGGCCTTCCTCTTTTAAGGTCTATAATTCTTCTGGTAGTTACACCATTTCAACCATGTAAGTTCCTGAGGGAATAGAACAAAATGCCCCCTACTTTAACAACCGTCCATCTCTGGGTAGCAGAGGCTCAGACCCAACATCTAGAGATGTTACTGTACTAAATCATATCCTTGAGGGTGATATTAACATATTTAACAGATTAACAGAGTTGGAAGGGACCTTATAGGTCATCTAGTCTAACCCCCCGCCTAAGCAGGAGACCCTACACCATTTCTGACAAAGGGCAGTCCAATCTTTTCTTGAAAGTCTCAAGTGATGAAGCTCCCACAACTTCTGAAGGCAACTTCTGTTCCATGGGTTGATTGTTCTCACTGTCAGAAATAATATATAATCAACAACTGCACCTATTTCTGGCTGACTGATGTATAGGAACCCCAAACTGATCCCATTGTGATCCATATAGACTGAATGTATAAATTTTATAATTTATACATTAATTTATGTAGTTCTAATCTGTGTTTATTTTGGGTTCTATCATGAGATATATGTCCCAGAGGGAAAGTGGCCTCCAATTGAGAAAAGTCTTTATCCTTTAGATTTAGTATTGACCCAGACCCAAATCTGGGTCAATACTAGCATTAAAGTCCTCACAAACAGTCAGAGATGGTCATAGAATTCCTTATTGATAAAGTGTGATTGGACACACAAGGAATTTGTCTTTGGTGCATCAGTGTACATAAAGAAAAAATAAAATACATTCATCAAGAGGTGTTGTATCATAAGATACAACACTTAGTGATAGTCATAGGTTACTAATAAGCAATCAAGTCGTACTAGGAAACAAGTAAAACAATATAAATTGTAAAGATACAAGCAACGTGGTTATATTCATAAGTGGGAAGAGATAGGAAGGATGAGAAGAATAATAGTAATACAGTTTGAGTAAATAGTTTTACAGTATAGGGGGCCCTATCTTGGGTTTCAGAAAGTAGTTGGTCACAATTAAATCATTGATGTAATATGTCAACTAAAGACTCTTCCGGATTAACCCACATTATTTGGTGTCTGGGTGGCGCATAAATGTTTACACAGAGTAACTGTCTCCCCTTCAGTTTCAACCTCAATATTTGAATTTCAACTATATCATAATTCACCAGATTAATTTCTTCTAATCTCATATCATGAATGTGCTCTATTTCTGGATGGATGGATGGATGGTAGGATGGATGGTTGGATGGATGGATGGATGGATGGATGGATGGATGGTAGGATGGATGGATAGATGGATGTTTGGATGGAAGGAAGGATGGAAGAAAGGATGGATGGATGGATGCTCCAGCACTAGAGGCTTTCAAGAAAAGATTGGACAACATTTGTCCAGGCTTGGGCATTATGTTGGAGTAGAAGACCTTGAAGATCCCTTCCAGTCCTGGGATTCTGTGATTCTTTCAAGATGTATTATGACTAGGCTCATTAAGCCCTACTTAACATGGCCCATCTTTTTGTCCCTCATGGCTCATTATAAAACAAATGATGTTGTTTTATACATTTCCATCAGCCAAGTTTCTTGGAGAACGAGGGGATCAGGGAATGAGCAGAGGCCACAAAGAGAGTGGGATGCATCACATTCATGATTGGCACTGGAGCATCCTGGGAATTCCTGTTTTTGGGGAAGGTGTCAGCTTAAAGAAAATTTCCCAGCCTATTTGAAAGCTCACATTCCAGTTTTCATGCACCTTCTAGCTAGTTAAATAGTGCCTAGATTTATCTTTCTGTTTTTCCTCTTCTTCTTCTCTAGCTGTTGGATTACCAAAATGGAGATCAACAGTTTCCTGAATTTGGGCTATTTAAGCCTGGTGTTCTTGTTCAACAGCATCATGCTGGCCACCATGGTGTATGAGATTCTCAGGCTGAAACATCAAGAGCATCACTGGGGATATGTGGTGATGCTCCTGGGCCTGAGCTGTGTCCTGGGCATCCCATGGGGGCTGGCCTTCTTTGCGGTTGCTTCTGGGTCCTTCAAGCTGGTGGCCATGTATCTTTTCACCATCATCAACTCTCTCCAAGGTCAGTGAGTATTCCTGCTCCCCTTACTCTTGAGATCTGCCACCTTATCAGTTTTTGTCTCCTGGATTTTCATGCAACACAAGAGAAAGTTGCATTTTTGCCCTGTGACTTCATCTCTTCAATTCAATCTGAGCTTGTGAAAGTGAAGGAGATCCTAAGAGGATGCGATGATCAAGTTGTTGCTCGTCTAACTTTTCTCCATCATCAACTCTCTTCAGGGTCCCAGGCTGAGGACTGCTTCCGATCTCCTTCCTTTGGGCTTCAACCTTTGGGCTTGGTCCTGCAAGTAGGCGGTACTTGCAGGACCGCCTACTACCACCAATAGCCTCCCACCGGCCGGTACGCTCTGGGGCTCCTCCAGGTGCCGTCAGCCAAACAGTGTTGACTGGCGGCCCCCAGGGGGAGAGCTTTCTCTGTGGGGGCACCTACTAGCTGGAACGAGCTCCCTCTGGAGATATGGAGGATCCCGGATCTGCGCACCTTCCGCTGCGCTCTTAAGACCTTTTTATTTCACCAGGCGGGCCTGGCCTAACCTCTCTTCCTCTTTTAGCATTTAAATTTTAATCTGTTTTAAATTGTGTGGGGTGTTTTAATTCTGTCTGGGCCAAATTTATTTAATTTGATTTTATTTGGGCTTTTAAATTTTGTATACATGTATTTTTATTGTTGGCTGTTCACCGCCCTGAGTTCTTCAGGAGGAGGGCGGTATATAAATCTAATAAACCTAAACCAAACCTAAACCTAAACCTTCTCCTGTTATGTAATATGGAGGTCACTGCTAACTTGAGATGCACCTTTTCAATCTAATTCAGTGTTTTCAAACTTTGCAACTTTCAGAGGGGTGGACTCCCAACTCCGGAATTCTGAATGTTGATGTCCACCCATTTGAACATTGCCAAGACTGAGAAATATTGATCTAATTTGTAAGTGAAGCAGACCCTAGAGCAGTGTTTCTCAACCTTGGCAACTTGAAGACGAATGGACTTCAACTCCCAGAATTCCCCAGCCAGCTATGCTATGCTGGCTGGGGAATTCTGGGAATTGAAGTCCATTCGTCTTCAAGTTGCCAAGGTTGAGAAATACTGCCCTAGAGGATGGTAAGTAGAACCCATGATTTGTTTGGAGAAGCCTTAGATTGACTTTCAGCATCTCCAGATAGACAAACAAGGGTGGGATTCAGCCAGTTTGCACCATTTCGGGTAAACCGGATGTTTATTTTAATCTGGTCCACCAAACCGGTTCTTCCAAGGACTGCTGACCCTGCCCACCTTTCCCTTCCCAGGAGTCTCCCCGCTCCCCTGCACAGGTAAGTGCAGGGTGCACATGGAGGCTCTGGGAGGGCCAAAAGCGGGCCTACCGGAGGGCCTCTGGTGCATGGGGGAGGCTGTTTTCGACCTCCTGGAGGCTCGAGGAAAGCCTGGGGAGCCTGGGGAGGGCGAAAACAACCCCCTCCACTGGGTTGCAGGAGGCTGAATAGGCCAACCGCCCTCCCCAGCAATCGGGCAGCAAACTGATTGCTGAAATTTTTCAATCCCACCCCTGTAGACAAAGGCTTCAAGTAGAACGAATCTCATTGGCCTAATCTACCACGTATAACAACTGTAGTGAGAAAGTTGGAGCACCTAGGACTTGAAGAGATGACCATTCCTATTGGAAGGTTTTGGGGCAATCATTAAATCAAGTCTGACTTACATTTCTGCCTGGACTCAGATTTCTTTTTATCTATCTGTTGCCTTGGCTGCAGCTCTTTCTCCTTTCTTCAAGGTTATTCCTACAGTACTGCAGTCAGTGGTGGAATTCAATTTTTTTTATGACCGGTAGCTTGGTGGGCATGGTGTGGCTTGGTAGGCGTGGCTTGGTGGGCATGGCAGGGGAAAGATACTGCAAAATCTCCATTCCTACCCCACTCCAGGGGAAGGATACTGCAAAATCCCCATTCCCACCCCACTTTGGGGCCAGCCAGAAGTGGTATTTGCCGGTTCTCCGAACTACTCAAAATTTCCGCTACCGGTTCTCCGGAACCTGTCAGAACCTGCTGAATTTCACCCCTGACTGCTGTTCTATACATGTATTTGACTTCCTCACTCCCTTCCAGGAACTGCTTAATGTCTGTGATCTCCTCCTGTTTCTCCAGGCGTCCTCATCTTCCTTTGGTACTTGGCCAAAGTGTTGCAGTCTCGCAAGTCGAATTCCATGCAGTGCACGATTTCCAACAGCCTGAAACTCCAGTCCAGCAATTCTAGCATTTGACCTTATCCTAGCTAGGGGGACTTTGGATGTGAAACACTCATCTTCCTGGAAACTCAGCCAAACAATTCTTTGATGGACTTGGATGACTTCATATCTCTGAGTAGCTTCAGGATGACACCGATCTATTTTCCTTCAATATAGGAAATCTTGACTTACAATAGTTTGTTTAGTGAATTCAAACTTACAACGGCACTGAACAAAGTGACTTAAATGACTGTTTTTCACACCATTGCAACATCCTCATGGACATGTGATCAAAATTCAGACACTTGGCAACTGACACATATTTTTGTGACCTTCTGATTAGCAAAATCAATGGGGAAGCCAAGATTCACTTAAGAACTGTGTAACTAACTTAACAACTGCAGTGGTTCTACTTATCAACTGTGGTAAGAAAGGTTGTAAAATGGGGAAGAGCTCATTTAACAAATATCTCTCTTAGCAAGAGAAATTTTGGGCTCAATTGTGTTCATAAGTCAAGAACTACATGTATTTGTATGACTCTTCTTTCTAATGTAAATATATTTTAAAAATTTCTATGGTGTGAAAAGTTGCTGAGAGTACATTGAAATTTAAACCACGTGTATTAAAGACAAATTTTTATTAGTGCAGGTACCTTCTTAATTACATCTGGACAAAATGTAGCTTGAACAACTACTTGTGTGGTGGTTGTGTACCGGGGGAAAAGTTGTGGAGAGTGAAAGGAAGCCAGGCTATACATGGGAGAGTCTGCAGGAAGGGAGTCAAAGAAAGTCACAATGGCAGCCACAACCATCTTGCATACACAAAGGGGGCAGGGTTGGGATTGAGTGCTTGGAGCTGTCATCTTGCCTTTTTTGACCCCCTTCCTATCTGCATCCTTTCAAGGGATGTGACTGATCATTTTATTGGATGATATATGGGAATTTTGTTGTCAGCATTGTTCTATTTTGACAACCTGAAAATATTGTTTGTGGCTATCAAAAAGAATATGGATTTTTTAAAAAAAAATATGGTCAGTATATATCCCTTGATGCTGATGATGTTGCTTAGTTGGGTCATGAAACGTCTGCCAGCAAGCTCAACCGAGCCCCAGAGACTGGACAGTTCAACCCTGAGCGACAGAGTTTTTCTTCTATTGGAACCACATATTGGTGGCTTTGGTGGCGCAACAGACTAAAGAGCTGTTAAGTAGCACCTGCTACCTGCAATTACTGTGAGTTCAAATCTCACCAGGCTCCAGGTTGACTCAGCCTTCCATCCTTTCGAGGTAGGTAAAATGAGGACCCGGATTTTGTTTATTTTTTTAAAATTTGATTCATATGCCGCCCTTCTCCGGAGACTAAGGGCGGCTTACAATGCGTTAAGCAATAGCCTTCATTCTTTTGTATATTTTATACAAAGTCAGCTTATTGCCCCCACAAACTGGGTCCTTAATTTACCTACCTTAGAAAGGATGGAAGACTGAGTTAACCTTGAGCCTCATGAGATTCAAACTTACAGTAATTGCAGACAGCTGGAGTTAATCACAATGCTTTTAGTCTGCTGAGCTGCCAGGCTTCTTATTGCCTCTTTTGGGGGCAGTAAGCTGACTTTGTATAAAAAAGAACACCACTTAGGGGGGGAGGGGCGAAAGCCCTACTAAGCAGGTATATACAAAAGTATGAAGGCTATTGCTTAACACAGTGTAAGCCACCCTGAGTCTCTGGAGAAGGGTGGCATATAAATTGAAATAATAAAGAAGGAAGGAAGGAAGGAAGGAAGGAAGGGCTGTGGTGGTGCAGTGATTAGAATGTAGTATTGCAGGCTAATTCTGCCGACTGCCAGGAGTTCAATCCTGACAGGCTCAAGGTTGACTCAGCCTTCCATCCTTCTGAGGTAGGTAAAATGAGGACCCAGATTGTGGGGGCAATAAGATGACTTTATATAAAAAAGAACACCGCTTAGGGGGGCCCGAAAGCCCTACTAAGCAGGGATATACAAAAGTATGAAGGCTATTGCTTAATGCATTGTAAGCCGCCCTGAGTCTCCGGAGAAGAGCGGCATATAAATCAAACCAATAAATAAATAAATAAATATGGGCGTCATACCCTTCAGCATTTTTTTAAAATTTGATTTATATGCCACCCTTCTCCGGAGACTCAGGGCGGCTTACAATGCGTTAAGCAATAGCCTTCATACTTTTGTATATTTATACAAGGTCAGCTTATTGCCCCCACAAACTGGGTCCTCAATTTACCCACCTTAGAAAGGATGGAAGGCTGAGTCAACCTTGAGCCTGGCTAGGATTGAACTCGCAGAAATTGCAGGCAGCTGGATCTTAATCGCTGCCTTTAGTAGGAGGCATTAGCCCCCTACGCTACTCAGGCTTTAAATGTGGGAAATTGCCAGATTGTTTAAAAGACAGTGATGTGAACTGATTAGCGGGGATTCCCTGCTTAATGGGACATTACAGCGGTGTTTCTCCCTCCCCGCCCCCCCCCCCCCCGCCGGTTCTACAGTTGAATTCTGGGAGTTGAAGCCCACATATCTTAAGATGAAATCTGGGAATTGAAGTCCACACAACTTAAAGCTGAATTCTGGGAGTTGAATTTTACACATCTTACAGTTGAATTCTTAGGTTTGAAATCCACACATTTTTGCTGAATTCTGGGAATTGAAGCCCATATATCTTAAAGCTGAATTCTGGAAGTTGACCTCCACACATCTTCAAGTTGCTGAGGTTGAAAAAGACTGGGTTAGGGGATCTAAACTGTGTGTGTGTGTGTGTGTGTGTGTGTGTGTTTCTACTTACCTTTACTACCGGTTTGCAATGGGATCACACGTATGCAGTCATCGATGACGACATCCAGGGCGGTGGCTGGGGTCTAAACTGGTCTAAACTAACATGTGGACTAAGATGCTGTGAGGTAGAATAGTGGCTTAACAGACTGTGTGCATCCACATTGTATAGCTAAGTTTATGACCATGCAAAACTATAACTGAGTTAATCCTGTAGTTGTATATATTGGGTATATGTTGCACAATTATAAGGTCCATAGCAGGCTTTATATATCTTCATGCTGTGGTAGTAGACATCATATTTCCCTGAAAGTTATGTAAGCCTGACTTAAGACAACTCGCTTTCCCCAAAAGGAAAATTAGCCAGGACAGAGCTCTCAGCTTCAATTTATATATTCTTCATGAAATAAGAAAGCCTCCCACTGTAAAATGAAATATTTGAGAAAAAAAAAGTGAATCTTTCTTCTGGATAAATGCTATGTTAATTTCTAAAGCACAATCCTATTCCGGTAGGTTTTATACTGTTGAAATCCCTAAAGGGTTTTCAACAGAGTTTTTTTTTTTTCACTTAATCCTCCCTGGAAATTTATGGGAAGCTACAGCCCTACTACACTAAATTGGTTTGTGCAATTTTTGAAATTATTCCTTTGGCTTGGTAATGAATGTTGTTTTCACAATTAATTAACAGTGAGGTGCTTTCTATATAGCCTTACTAAAAAATCATGTTGGAGCCATGTTAACTAAATTAGATGTAGATTGCTCCTTAGTACAACAGTTCTACTAAGCAACACTCATTGTGGCAGCTCTCTGCCAGTTTTCCAGGCAATGTCCCTTTGGCCCACATGACAGCTCATCCAGAGGTGGGTTTCAGCAGGTTCTGACCAGTTCTGGAGAACCGGTAGTGGAAATTTTGAGTAGTTCGGAGAACTGATATAAAAATTCTGACTGGCCCCTGCCCCATCTATTCTCTGCCTCCCAAGTCCCAGCTGATCGGGAGGAAATGGGGATTTTGCAGTATCCTTCCCCTGGAGTGTGGTGGGAATGGAGATTTTATAGTATCCTTCCCCTGCCACGCCCACCAAGCCACGCCCACCAGGCTACAGCCACAGAACCGGTAATAAAAAAATTTGAAACCCACCACTGAGCTCAGCTGTTAATTATACTTGGATGAATAACAGCAGAACAGAGGTGGAAGGGATTCTGGAAATCTTTTAATCCAATCCCCTCCTCAAGTAGGAAACTCTATAGCATTCTGGACAAATGTTTGTCCAATCTCTTCTTGGAAATCTCCAGTACAGCATCCACAACTTCTGGAGGCAGGCCGTCCCACTGATTAATTGTTCTGCTAGGAAATTTCTCCTTAGTTCCAGGTTGCTTCTATCCTTGATTAGTTTCCATCCATTGCTTCTTGTCCTGCCGTCTGGTGCTTTGGAGAGTAGGTGGACCTCCTCTTCTTCGTGGCAGCCTCTCAAATATTGGAATGCTGCTATCATGTCACCCCTAGTCCTTCTTTTCATCAAACTAGACTTCTTTAGAAGGCATCCTCCTTTTTCACCCTGTGCACCAAAGTCCAAATACTAGAGAAGGTGGAATCTCCTCCAATGTCTTAAGATCAGAGGTTGCCTTCCATAATTTCCTGACAGCCAAACTATGTTTTCTAATACCACGGTAGGACTTCAAACATGCCAAACCTTAAATCCAAATCAAGAACTGACCCAAAAGGATGTTGGGACAAAACAAAAAATCAGCACAGCAACAGAAAGGGCATCCTACGAGAAGTCAACCAACAGCCAATGCATCCTGTTCAGAAAACTAACCCAGCAGAGCTTCTTTGGGAAGAGGCAGTCTACACCCAAAGAGCTCTGCCTTCAGAGCAAGGAATGAGAAACAGGCAGCTTCTGCCTGGCACTGGTGTAGGTAGTAAAGGTGGAGCCGGTGACCTCTGATAGGAGGATAAAGAGAGGCAAGTCATCTCCTTGGGGATTCTGGTGGCTTTATGACTTCACACCTGCAGGCTAAACTGACAGTTGCTGCCAGTTATCAGTTATCAGAGTGAAGATGCCTCCCAAGGAGCAGACTGGTCTTCAGAGGGGCTCCTGACTCTGGGGCACCTTCCCTTTTTTTGGTAACCAGCAATCAGTGGGGTAAGTGGGGTGAGAGTTTGGGTTGGGTTCAGGGTGAGGGTGATGTTGAGGATCAGGATAAGAGGGAGAATCAGGAAGGTGGAGAGAGATGAAGAGGAGAGGACAGAGAGAGGGAAAGGAACAGGGAGGGAAATGGGGAGGGAGAAGGGGAAGAAAAAAGGAGAGCGAAAAGCAGAGGAAAGATTAAGAATAAAAGGGGGAGGAGGAGGGAAAAGAAAAGGGAGGGGAAGGGGAGTTAGGGAGAAAGAGGGAAAGAGGAAGATGGGGATAGGGATAGGGAGGAATGGAGAAACAGATCATGAGAGGGTTAGGGGGTGAGAGGAAGGGAGGGGGAGGGAGGCAAAACAAAGGGAGAGAGAGGAAGAGAGAGAGAGTGCAAGTGGAGAGGGAGGGGAATTAAAAGAGAGAAAGGGAGAAGGGAAGGGAGAGAGGAGGGGGAAGGGCAAGGGAGATGGAGGGAGAGATGGGGAGAGGGATGGGATCATGGGAAGAGGGAGAGGGGGAGAGAGGGAAGGAGGGAGAGGGGGAGAAGAAGAAATGGGAGGGGAGGAAAAGGAGAAGGAGGGGAAAGGTGAAAGTGAAGGAGGTGGGGAGAGGCAGTGGGACTGGGGTGAAAGGGGGAAGAGTAGGGAAGGGGACATTGAAAGGGAGAAGGAAGGGGGATGTGAAGATAAGGGAGGATAAGGGAGTGAAAGGAAGAAAGTGAAGGAGACAGGAAGGGGAGGGGGAGAGTGACAGGGGAATGGGAAAAGGGAAAGGTAGAGGTGGAGAGTGAAGGAATGGGAGTGGAAGAGGGGGAAGAGGAAGGAGAGATGGATCATGAATGAATTGGGAGGAGAGGGGATGAGGGAAATGAGGAGGGGGACAAGAGGGGGAGTTAGACCATGATGGGTTTGGAGAGAGGAAGGGGAGAGTGGATTATCAGTTTACAGAGAGAAGGAGGAGGCTGACACTCAGGGAGAAACAAAAAGAGACTGTTTAGCAACATGCAATCTTTAGATTTTTTTTCTAAAAGGTTTGATAAACTCCTAAAGACCATGGAAAACATTCTGAAGAAACTAACCTTAAATACTTCAAACAGACAAAAGGAACTTGTTTCCAAAGCAGCAGACTCGTTGGGAAGAAATATGGACTCTGAAATAACATAGACGGTGGAAAATATTCAGAGCCCAGTAAATCATCTGGGAAGAAACATGGACTTGGAAATAACAGAGTCAACTTCATATGCTTTCCTGAAGCTCAACCCTGTGTTTTTATATAATAGCTGAGAACTCTCTGGGTGGATAAGTGACAAATGAGTCTTTTTAAAGGGGCTTATAAGAGAGTGGGAAATAGATTTATTATATTTAACTAAGGAACAATCTTATCTGTTTTGGAGGAAAAGATAGATAGGCTTTGGAAATTGGATTTATTGTATTTAATCAATCAGCAATCAGTAAGAGATGGTATTAAAAAAAACATGGATATTTAATCCAGGACCAATTAGGGTTAATATTTGGAATGATTTGGGATTGAAACCCTGGTACATTTTCTATAAATTGATTACAATAACTGTAAACAGACGGTTTTGGAATTTCAATGTTGTCTATCTTTTATTATTATTAATAATATTTTATTATTATTAATAATAATTTTTACTACTTTACTACTTTTATATAATATGTTTATTATTACTCTTTTTCCTGTTAACTATTTTGTTATTAATTAATTTATTTACTTTATTTATTTTTGCGATTTATATGCCGCCGTTCTCCCAAAGAACTCAGGGCGGCTTACAACAACAATCAATAATACAAATCACAAAATAAGTTAAAAACCCCTTTAAAACCATATTTAAAATTATCACAGTTTGTGCAACCCCTAGCAGATCAAGTTATCTGATGGAAAAGCCACGTCTTCAGCTTGCGGCGAAAGGAGAGGAGGTCCGGGGCTATCCTGAGTTTGGTGGGCAGATCATTCCAGAGAGTTGGCATTCCGACAGAGGTGGTAGAAAAAATGCTTTTAAAAGTTAAAAAACAGCCTCTGATGATCGCACGGCTCAGCTGGGCCGTGCGATCATCAGCTGGGGGCGCTCAGCTGGGGGTGCTCAGGGATTTTTGCTACCGGTTCTCCAAAACACCCGCCACGATCGCTACCGGATTGGGTGATCTGGTCCGAATTGGGAGCATTTCACCCCTGGTTTGAAGTTATCACGGCACTGGAAAAAGCGACCGATAACCATTTCTCACACTTAATGACTGTTGCTGCATTCCTGGGGCCACGTGATTTACATTCGGATGCTTGACAACTGACTCACATTCATGACGGTCCCGGAGTCCTTTTGCAAAACGTCTGACTAGCAAGGTCAATGGGGAAAGCATTTTGACTTAACAACGGTGCTACTGATTTAAGAACTGCAGTGATTCACTTCACATGGGGTGAGAAAAGTTGTAAAGTGGGGGCAAAACTCCCTTAACACATTTCTCACTGAATGACGGAAATTTGGGGCTCAATTGTGGCCATACGTTTGGGACTACCTGTAGTCTCACTGCGTCATGTTTCTGTAAAGTAGAGAAGTGCTAAGTTAGAAAAAGTGGAGTTCTGATTTAGAAGGAGCATTTTATTTACTGGTGAATGAAGGTTTGTTAGGGGAAGAGAATGACCAGAGGTGGGTTGTCCCCGGTTTGCACCAATTCTATAGAACCAGTAGTAAAACCGGCGAGAGGCTCCGCCCATTGACCTCGATGTCATCAAAACGCTTCTACGCTTGCGCAGAAGAGCTCCACTGCGAACCAGTAGTAAAGGTAAGTAGAACCACCCCTGCCCCAGACCCTCCTTTCTCCAGCTATTGATGAGAGCTCCTGCCCCTCCGATCAGAATACCCACACAGCAGTGGTGAAATCCAAAGTTTTTTTACTACTGGTTCTGTAGTTATGGCTTGGTGGGCATGGCCAAACAAGGAATAATGGATGGAAAAAATGAACAAGGAGATATTCAACCTGGAAATAAGAAGTTTTCTGACAGTGGGAACAATCAACCAATGGAACGGAAGTTGCCTTCGGAAGTTGTGGGAGTTTCATCATTGGAGGCTTTCAAGAAGAGATTGAATTGCCATCTGCCAGAAATAGTGTACTATTTCCCACCCAAATACTCTTGCCCAAGCAGGAGAAATAGGTCTCCTGCTTGGGCAGGGGGTTGGACTAGATGTCCTACAACATCCCTTCCAACTCTGTTAATCTGAGGGAAATCCAGAACCAATAAAATAACACTGCATCTTTTAGCCCCAAGGAACTGTAGAGAAGCCAGGACTGGTTTCCATTCCGCCCTTACAGATTGACTCAGCCTTTCCACCCTTCCGAAGCCACTAAAATGAGGACCCAGATTGTTGGGGGCAAGAGGCTGACTATGTAAACCTCTTATAGAGGGCTGTGAAGCATTGTGAAGCAGTATATAAGTCTAAGTGCTATTGCAATTGCCCTTCCTTCCTTCCTTCCTTCCTTCCTTCCTTCCTTCCTTCCTTCCTTCCTTCCTTCCTTCCTTCCTTCCTTCCTTCCTTCCTTCCTTCCTTCCTTCCTTCCTTCCATCGTTTGCAGTGGTTAGAATGCAGTATTGCAGACTGCTTCTGCCCACTGCCAGGAGTTCAATTCTGACCAGGTCAAGGTTGGCTCAGCCTTCCATCCTTCCGAGGTGGATCAAATGAAGACCCAGATTATTGGGGGCAAGAGGCTGACTCTGTAAATTGCTTAGAGGTGGCTGTAAAAAGCACTGTGAAGTGGTATATAAGTCTAAGTGCTATTGCTTTTCCATCCATCCATCCATCCATCCATCCAACCAACCAACCAACCAACCAACCCATTCACCCACCCACCCATCCATGAATGATGAACAGTGGTTAAAATGCAGTATTGCAGGCTGACTCTGCCTATTACCAGCAGTTCAATCCTGACTGGCTCAAAGTTGACTCTTCCAAGGTGAGTAAAATGAAGACTCAGGTTGTTGGGGGCAGGAGGCTGTAAATTGCTTAAAAGGGCTGTAAAGCACTGTGAAGTGGTATATAAGTCTAGGTGCTATTGCTACATGTTTACCTAGCATGCCATTATGCATGGAACATTACAAAATATAGCAAGAGAGAAACCTGCCCCAACGGCCTTTTAAACTATGAGCCAGCAGTATGCTGCAGTTGCCAGAACAATGTGATCCTAGACAGATAATGTGAGACCACATTTAGAATACTGCATCCGGTTCTGATAAGCACAGTTCAAAAAAGACGCTGAAGCCCTAGAAACAGTGCAGAGAAATGCCATAAAAACATACAAGGGGTTTGGAGGCTAAATCCTATGACCAGCCAAAGGAATCTAGTAGGTATGTTTGCCTAACGAAGGGAAGGCTTAGGGGAGACATAATACATGCATCTTAATCAGGGGTGAAATGCTACTGGTTCGCACCAGTTTGGGCGATTCCGTAGGGGCGGTAGTGGGTGGTTCACAGAACCAGTAGTGGCAGCAGCAGGAGGCTCCTCCCACCCACCCATACGTCATTACTTCCTGGTTTTAATCAGGAAGTAACCTGTTTTTGACCCTCTGCGCATGTGCAGAAGGCTTTGCACATGCACAGAAAGTCCAAAATTGCCCATGATGCCCGTGCGTGGAGAGTGCACTTCTGAATCGGTAGGGAAGGCAAGTAGATTTCACTCCTGATCTTAATTATTATTTATCAAATTTATATGCCATTCATCTTCCAGTACTTCAAGGGCTGCCACAGGGAAGAAGGGATCAATTTATTCTCCTGGCTACTAGAGACCATGTCAAGAAGTAACAGCTGGAAGTTCATTCAAGGGAGATCCAACTTAGAACTAAGGAGAAATTTCTTGGCAGTGAGAACTAGTAATCAGTGGAATGAATGGCTTTGCCTCCAGAAGTTTGGGTGCTCCATCACTAGAGGGTTTCAAGAAGAAATTGGACAACCCAGGTGTGAAATGCTCCCGGATCGGACCGGATCGGTGGATCCGGTAGCTATTTTTCCCTGGGGTTCGGCGATCTGGTAGTGATAGCCGCCCGGGTGTCATTACTTCCTGGTTTTAACCAAGAAGTTATGTTTTTTTTTACCTTCTGTGCATGCGCAGGAGGTGTGTGCATGCATGTGATGCACGTGTGTGTGGGGCATATGCACTTCTGAACCGGTAAGGAACGTAAGTAGATTTCATCCCTGGGACAACCGTTTGTCTGGTATAAGGGCTCCTAGCTTGCACTGGAGGTTGGACTAAAACTCTAACCCTAACCCAACTTTTAAGGTTCCTTCCAAACCTACAATTTTATGATTCAACAGAGAAGAGAGGAGGATAATACAGAAAGAGAATGTAGTCAAGGAAATGTAGACAAATAGGATGTGATTAAGCAACTGAATTGAGGTAAGTGAGAACTGGTGGTTTGACCCAAATTGTATTTATTTATTTATATCCTTGCACGCTGCTGGTACACACCAATCACAGCAGCTAACAAAAGAAATCCGACATCATTAATAAGAATTCTAGATGCTGGAGCAACGTTTCACAACCATGTCAATTTCAGGATACGTGAATTTTATGTGGACTTCAAGTCCCAGAATTCAACTGTAAGATGAGTGGACTTCAACATTCAAGAATTCCCCTACCAGCATGCATGCTGGTAGGGGAATTCTGGGGAGTGAAGTCCACCCTCTTAAAGTTGTCACAGTTCAGAAACACTGTGTTAAGGTAAGAGAAGGCCTGTTTCCATAAAGTTAAATTAGAATTCTTGCTGTGTATGTCAGCACATGAACAATCAAGGTTAAATGCTACAATTTTTTTTTACAGGCAACTATTTCAAATTTTGCACATTGCGCATTGTAGGTAGAAACTGGACTGCGAGGTCAGATAATTCCCAACTTCTGAATGAAGCTTCGGTTGATTCCTTTTTGCAAACTTGGAGGGATGAAAGCTTCAACAGGATAAGCTATTTTAGGGAGGTGGGGCAGCTGCCACATTTTGGGAGTGTGACCGTGGGCCTTGAACCAAAGGATTGGCCATGGAAAAGAGAACCAGGGTTAACATGCTCTTTTCCAAAAAATAAGTGGAGTCTGACTTTTTCTCCCCACCTTCCCTAGCTGTTTTCTATTCTATTTTTTCTTGAACTATCCAAAAACATTTCTACAGCTTTGAGGCTTAACAGGTGGCCAAGAGGTATTCTTCTAAATCAAGATAATGCCAGGAACTTCCTGCTTCCTGCAAAGTATCTCTTTCATTACCCCAAAACTTGGGTTAAAAAAAGAAAGAAAAAAGAAGAAAAAAAATAAGAAAAT